>PJEM01009117.1:0-74285 GCA_004023845.1 Helogale parvula
ATGGCCATTTGTAGCAAAGTGGATGGACCTTGAGGGTGTCATGCTAAGCGAAATAAGTCAGGCAGAGAAGGATAGATACCATATGTTTGCATTCATAGGTCTAACAGGAGAGACCTGGCAGGGGACCATGGGGAGAGGAAGGGGGAAAGAGAGCGGGGAAGAGTGAGGGACACAGATCAAGGGAGACTACTGAATACTGAAAATGAATCATGGCCTGAAGGGGGAGGGAGAGGGGGAAGGGAGTGATGGTCATGGTGGGGGGCACTTGTGGGGAGAAGCACTGGGTGTTATATGGAAACCAATTTGACAATAAACTATTAAAAAAAATAATGATAGAGAACAAACTGAGGTCTGATGTAGGGAGGTGGGTGAGGGATGGACTAAATGCAGATGAGTACAAAGGAGGGCCCTTGTTTGGTGGAACTGGGTGTTGTATGTAAGTGACGAATCACTAGATTCGACTCCTGAAACCAATATTACACTATGTGTTAACTCTCTTGAATTTAAGTAAAAACTAAAATACTTAGTTAATACTAACTTAATGCCAAAACCTACAGCAATTTATTATCTTATAATTCTTGAGATCAGAAGTTTAAAATTAGTGTGGCTTGGTTAAAATCAAGGCTGAGCTGAGCTGCAATTTATCTAGAGTTATGGTCTTTGTCTTTCTAAATTCTAGGAGCCACCCACAATTCTTTTCCCATGGTTTCCCATCTTCCAGTCACTCCAAATTCTTGCCTCTCTTGTCACCTGTCCTTCTTTAACTTTGACTTCCCTACCTCATTCTTCCCTTGAGCTTCGCCAAAAGGCCAAGAAGCGATGCCTACCTCATTCTTATGAGGACTCTTGTGAATATTTGGGGCATTTTGATAATTTAGGATAATCTCCCCTTTTAATAGTATTCAGTTAATCACTTCTCTATTGCCATGTAAGAGAGGCACCTTTATTCTCCCAGAGGCTCAGGTCCAAATTCTTGGGAGCCTCTCTTTCCTCCCACATCCTATGCATTATGAGATTCTGTTGTTTCCCCTTCTGCAGGCACTCACAATCTGATCTCTCTCCCCTCTTCTCTGACCTGAGTCCTGGTGCAAGCCATATGTCCTCTTTTTCATGAATGCAGGGAGCTCCTATATGCTCTCATTGCTTCTATCTATGCCCTGTGGTAGTCTAATCTCAACCAAATACCAGAATAAGTTAAAACTCATTCATATTATGTCATTTCTGTCTTCAAAGCCTTGCAGTGGGAACCATTTCACTCAGAGGAAAAGCCCAAATCCTTGAGCAGAGCAGGAGAATTCTGCTCTCAGGACCTGTGCACATGTTGCTCTGATGCTGTTCAGACAGGCTTTTCTTCCAGAAATCACATGGCTCCCACCCCCGACCCTCTTGTAATTTTGCTCAAATCTCCCTTCTCAGTGATGCCCACCCAGGCTGCCTCTTTATATACATCTCACCCTAAAGAGTCTCCCATTCTCTTAGCCAGCTCTACTATCATGTTTTTTTTTTTTTTTAACACTCATCACTTTCTGGTATACTGTGGGATTTGCTAAGTTGATATATATATTGTCTCCAGTCCTTTTGTCCACCATGATGTAACCTCCACAGGGCCCACTACTTTCTCTCATTTAGTAACCAGTACTCCCTAAGCTCTTCTAAAAGTTCTTGGCCCCTGTACTTATCCAGGAAATATTTAAGCAATGCGTGATTTACCCAATACAGCCCGTTTTGGAGACCCTGCAGTCTATTTTCAGTGGAACATTTCTCAGGAAATTATAAGTAGCAGAGTCCCATGAAGATCTCTTGGAGGAAACAATCATTTGCATACACCCAGGAAGCAGAAAAGCCTAAGAGGGGCAAACCACAAATGCTCTTCTCCACAACCCGCTTCCCTACACCCATTGAGAGATCTGCAGAAACCTTAAGGGATGGATTTGGAACCAAGGTTTTGAGAAGAGGAATGGTTAAACCTGTGAGCTCGAGAATCAGAATGCCTGAGTTCAAATCATAGCCCTGCCATTCACCACTGAGTGACCTTGGACTTTTCTGTGACTACTTTTCTTATATGTAAGCAAAAGGTAGAAAAATGTCTGACTCGGATACAAAGATCATAGGAAATGACAGATGCATGCATCTCCAAGTGCATGTGGCACACAGTGAGTCCTCAGGAGATTGGAACTTTATTACTCATGAGAGTTCCTGAGGCCTGGAGACATCAGCCAACACTTGGATGATTGGGATCAGGATATCATTACAGGCACAGATCATATAGGTAGGAATTTCCGTGTATCCCCTTCTTTCCTCTTCACTCTGATTCAGTAGGGAAGAGGACCACCAAGCCAGTAATACACAACGTTCTAATCATTTTACCCAGAAAGAAGTTTACTTGCCTTAGGACCTTGATGGAGGGTGAGCAGTAAGTTTAGAGAAGCAGAAGAAGAGGGTCACTCACTGAGAACTACCGAAACATGTGTTCAATGTACACTTCACATAGAGTAGATGTGATATGAAGACGGCAATAAGGAAAGCATTTTCAAATACCTCATGTGTGTGCACATGCCTGTGTGTGTACCCTTCCTCATGCCCACTCATACGTGTACACACACACATACACAAGTGCATTTCCGAGTATATATAAAGTGTGGTCCAGCATGTTAGTGTACAGATCGTTTTGAGGATATATGAAATTGTAATACATGTTAAAAGCTCAGTAAAAATTTTGGCACATAGGAAACATCTAACACATAAGTAGCGGAAGTTTGGGAGTACACACAGTAGGATTGGAACTCTGGAGACCTCAGAGTGTGATAAGTGATGCCTCTTCTTCTGTTTCCCTTTCTGTATTTTCTGAGGCTTCTGCAGTTAGCCTCCACTGAGAGGCCACACAGCATAACATGGTTAAAGGAAGGAACCGTGGAGCTGGGTGGCCTGGACATGAACCCCAGCAGCTGCACTGACTTAGGTAGCTGACTTTTGGCCACTCACTCTCTCTGCCCGAATTTCTCCATCTGCTCATCGAAAGTACAGTCCTAGCTGTCAGGCAGGGGTGTTTTAGGATTAGATCATTTAATATGTACACTTGTCCATATGGCCGATTAAAGCATCCCCTGTCTGGATTCCATTGGTAACCAGCTACAGGTGATGGAACCATAGAGGAAATGTTCACATTTGAGATTTCTTGCTCTCAGATGACACCCATACCTTGACCTTCTGTGGCAGCCATGTGCAGCTCACCTGGGCTTAGTTGGTGGCCCTTAGTGTCCAGAGACAAGGGGAAGTTGAAGGGGCAGGGAAGGCAATTGTACCCCAAGGCAATGCTTACCTGTGAGTCCCAACAGCACAGCCAGCAGCAGGTAAGAAGGTGGGTGGAGCCCAGAGCCAGGGACCAACATCATGGAGGCCTGGAGACCCTCTCTCTGCAAATGTGTGTGCTGGGGAGAAGGGGTCTGTCCTTTTGAGAGGAAAGCCCGCCTCCTCCCATGATTAAGAGGAAGTTCCTATGATGGGGTGATGTTGCTGTGAGGCAGCAATCTGCTTCTAGATTGTGACATAAAAGTCAGGCAGCGAAGGGCTCACTTGGTGTGGGGTCCTCTTCTTACATTTCAGAGAGAGTGGAGAGGCCAAGGAGATATACTCCTTCCGCCATGCATGGGGCCTCTCCCCCCTCCATGAATCCTCCCCCACCCACTGATCCTCCCCCATCTTGAAACCCCACATTGGGTACAGAGATTACAGAAGTCAAATGGATAAATTGTTGTTTTATAGATTGTGCTTCCTGTGTCTTATCTGAAATGTCTCTACTAACCCTAGACTATTAAATTCAGTTTTGTTTTTTTTCCTACAGTGTCTTTGAGAAGTTTTATAGTTGTACGCTTAAATTTCTATCTGTGATCCACTGATCATATTAATTTGTTCTTAGTATTTTTGTGTATATTGTACTGTAACATTAGTATAAGGTAATATGTTTTAGATGGTAGTAACTTTTGTGTATGTTATAATGAGACAGTCAAGATTCTTCTTCTTTTCCTCCTCCTCTCTTCCTTTTCCCCCCTCCTCTTCCTTTACCCTCCTCCTCTTCCATTTCTCCTCCTCCTCTTCCTCCTTTTTCTTTCTACGTATGAATATCTAATTGTTTCAACACCATTTGGTGAAAAGACTATTCTTTTTACATTGAGTTGCATTGGCACTGTTTTCAAACATCATTTGACCAAATACGTATTATTTATAGGTCCAATTCTTTTTTTTCTGCTAGGGCAAATTTTATTTTTAAAATATTAAAAAAATTTTATTGCTAGGGTTGATATACAGTGCTATATTAGTTTTAGATACACAACATGATAATTTGACAAATCTATGCATGATGCAACACTCATCGTGTTTATAGTCAGTATCTGTCACCATATTATATTATTCAAGTGGGGTTGACTGTATTTCCCTGTGCTGTACATTTATCCCTGGGATTTATAGGAAAAGGTAGCTTTGTTTTCAAAGTTTTATTTAAATTCTAGTTAGTTAACATATAGTGCAGGTTTGGTTTCAGGAGTAGAATTCAGTGATTCATCAATTACATTCAACCCCCCCAGTGCTCATCATAACAAGTGCCTTCCTTAATATCCTAAATCCGTGTAGCCAACTCAGCTTCCTTAATCAACCTTGCACTTGTTCTTTATTATTAAGAGTCTCTCATGGTTTGATTCCCTCTGCCTTTCTCTTTTCCTTCCTTCCATATATGTTCATCTCTATTATTTCTTAAATTCCACATACGGGAGAAATCATCTGGTATTTGTCTTTCTCTGACTTTCTTTTGCTGAGTATGATTTACCTAGCTTCATCCACATCATTGCAAATGACAATATTTTATTCATTTTGATGGTTAAGTCATATTCCAGTGTGTGTGTGTGTGTGTGTGTGTGTGTGTGATCTTTTTTGCTTATATTGGCAATTTATTGTATCAAGTATTTACAATTGATATTGAAGGATTTAACACAAATACAAGCTCCTTACCAGTTTGTCAATCCCAGAAATGATAAAAGTTGAAGGAATAGAGGAGAAATTCTTTTCATATATATGTATATATTGTATTATTACAATAACTATTGTATAGTTATAACTCCTCTTTTACCTAGATTTTACCTAGATTTTACTAGATTAACAGATACACAGAGATAAATCGAATAATAGCTCTATTTTCCAAGAGAACCACAACCAGATGACGAGCTTCCATGATATACCACTATATTTCTCACTTGGCTTTTTGACATTTTGCAAGCAACCTCATCACCCCTGGAGAAGTGGCACTTACACATCTGACACAGCTAGACAAATAGATTCTGTCATATGTTTGGCTCAGATGTGGATAGAATCTCTGCACATGGCAGGTAATAGCCACCAAATATTGTATAGTTATAACAAAAACTATTGTATATATTTACTACTCTTCTTTACCTAGACCATATGCTAGATTAACAGATACACAGCGATAAATCAAACAATAGTTCTATTTTCCGAAAGAACCACAACCAGATGACAAACTTCCATGATATACCACTGTATTTCTCTGTTGGCTCTTTTGACTGCAAGCAACCTCATCACCCCTAAAGAAGTGGCCCTTACACATCTGACAGAGTTGGATAAGTAGATTCAGTCATATGTTTGGCTCAAATGGGGATAGAATCTCTGCACATGGTAGGTAATAGCCACCAAGTCCAAGGAGGGTGAAGGCTGGTACACTGTCCCTGTAGGGGAATGACCCACTCCAGAGAAAGTAGACAATTACTGCAGGAAGTCCATTGTGGGAGTCAGGGAGCTCTTGAAGATGAGTCCCATTTGCCCAGGGCCTGCTACAGAGATTTCAGGTACTTGTTAACAGATTCCTGCATTGATAAATGTATGGCTGAATGAGAGTGAATGCATGCATGATGCAGGGTTGGTTGGAGGAATGCATGGATGAAAGAATGAATGGGATCGATGAAAGCCTCAAAATCTTGCTCTATCTTTTTTTCCACTTTGGCCATGAAAGATGCAAAAATGAACATTAAATACCATTAAAATTTTTTTAACAGTTTTATTTATTTTTGAGAGAGAGAGAGAGAGAGAATGTGTGTGTATGAGCAGGGGAGGGTCAGAGAGAGAAGGAGACACAGAATTCCAAGACAAGCCCAAGGCTGTGAGGGAGCTATCAGCACAGAGTCCAATGAGGGGCTTGAACCCATGAACCGTGAGATCATGACTTGAGCCAAAGTCCGACGATTAACTGACTGAGCCACCAAGGTGCCCCTATAAGCCATTTAAGAACCTGCAAGTCAATTGAGTCACTCTCTGACTTGATAATTCTAAGATTTTAAGATTAACAAATTCTATATCTTTTTGACTCCAAGATACTGATATTTTACATAGGAAGGAACTAGGATTTGGAGAGGTTCAGTAATCTGTCCAAGGTCACAAGTGAGAAAGCTGGAATTATGACAGACACAGCTTGTTTCACTGTCATGCGAGTGGGACACCCCAACTTTAGGGCTATATGCATTTATGATTCTGGCTTCTGAAATTATGATCTAATGACTTTTAGAACTCCATTCAAGTGGTTTTCAGGTGTGTAGTAGAATGTGTTCATAATGAGGAAAAACTACAAGATAAATACCATAAGCTGTTATATATTTCAGTAGAATTCCTATGAAGACACAGTATGATACAGTGTGACATTAAAGCAAAGGCAGGGAGATCTGATTGTGGTCCCTACACTGGCACCACAGCCAAATGCAGGATAACAGCAGGGAAGCCACCTGTACTCACCGTTTTCAGCTGGAGGGAAATATATAAATATTCCACAGCCAGTGAATGGCATGGAATGTGGTTGGACTTGAAGAGAACATTACTGAGGAAAATTAGTTTCCCAGAGAACTGATGGACACCCTATTCACACTGTATTTAATGAAATTAATGAAGAGAGTAGCAAGAAGCAGGAAACACTGGTTGTCCTCAGAGAATTAGAGAAAAGCAGAGCTGAGGCTAGACCAGGGCAGACAATGGGAAGATCAAGTGCCAGGACAGAGACTCAACCCCACAAGGACAAGTAGTCCAAAGGAGACCTGGGCATGGGTGACACACAAGAACCCTCCTGCTGGTCTCTCAGTTCCCCAGCAGTCATAGTAGTGGGCTGCAGCCACTCATGGATTTCCTGTGTGGGGAACGATGTCTTGACAGCATGTGGTGACCCTTCAGGGAGCTGTGACCAGGCCCCAATGACATTCCTTTTAGAAATGAGTGAGTAGAAGAGTGCCTGAGTGACTCAGTAGGATGAGAGTCAGACTTTGGCTCAGGTCATGATCTCATGGATCTTGGGTTTGAGCCCTGTGCTGAACTCTGTGCTGACTGCTAGCTCAGAGCCTAGAGCCTGCTTCAGTTTCTGTGTCTCTTTTCTCCATGCCCATCCCCTGTTCATGCTCTATCTGTCTCTGTCTCTCAAAAATAAATAAAATGTAAAAAAAAAATTACAAAACATAATGAGTGAGTGGAATTGTGCGGGCTTGTAGAGGTTCTGCCTGTGGATCCCTTTGTTTTGTCTCAGAAGATATTAGACTTGTGGGCTTTCCCCGTGTTGAGATTCCATCCAAATCCAGAGAATTATATGGGCTGCAATGTCTGTGATTTATGTTGGAGTCAGGAAGTAGTTCAAAAAGACACAATGCATATTCTTGAGTTCAGGTTTGTCCCTAAACCTCAGAAAGGCCAGAGAGACTTCTGGGCTCAGTTTAACAACTTCTTTGGCCATTCAGTGTACACATGCAGTTGCATTTAACCTATTGAATATCATTTGATTTTGGAGTTTTTCTGGTCCTGTGTTGAGGTTTTGGTGTTGGGTCATCATAAAGGGCATGGTGTGTCACATGGCTTGATTCAATATTGGGCACAGGCCCCAGACTGAGAGAAGGAACATGTGTAGAATCCCAGTCTACAGGATTGTTTGTGGATGAAGGGACACAGTATCCAGTGTGTGGTGATGATTTGGCACATGTTTCAGATTTGACAAATTTAGTTTTACATATCAAGGTGATGGATGTTGTCAGGCTCTAGTCACTTTTCACAGAAATAAGGACCTGTACCAGTTATATATGCCACCTCAGGATGCCCTAGTGTTAACTTCACACAGGGAAAGGTGCCCACATCCTTCGGTGACACGTCACTGATGAGGATAGAATAGTCTGTTTGGTTGACCACTGTGTTTTCCACTTGGTTTCATTGGGGGAAGAGGCTTTTGGAGGAAGGGAGTGGAGAGACTCAAGAAATCTCGGAAAGTGATGGAACCAGCATGTTGGCCTCTGACCATGTCACACTGGAATGGACTCTACTCATGCACAATGGTTGTGTCCAGAGACTCTCAGCCCACACAAAACTGATGACCCTTAATGTCCACAGTCCATTGTCATGCACGTACTGCTAGGGCTATTTTGTACCTGGTTCCTTGTGAGCCCTGCCTCCGCTTAGGGCTCTACAGGATGTTGAGCTCAGGAGGGGTGTTAGAGCAAGAAGAGAATGAGAGCAGACAAAACTGCCTTTGGGAGTTGACAAGACTCCTCTCCCCATGATGTCACCATCAAATACATTGTTCTGAAATGGCAGAGTCCATCCTCCAAAGCCATTCATGGCCCCTGCTGAGGGTGGAACAGAATCTTTCTTCCAACCTCCAGCACCCCATCCCTCCCACCTCCAGGATACTTCTTACCTTCCATTCTGACTCTAAACTTTTCAGAGACTGGGAGTGTACTGCCTTGCTGGTCAACAGCACTGGATTTGTAACCAGATGTCATCAAGGTTCTAATCCTGAATCCACTTCTTGGTGACTGGCCTATATATCCTTTGACTTTGAAATTTTATTTGTATAGTTCAAATATCCAAAACTGAGTTCATAGTCTGCACGTGGACATCCTCTTGTCCCCTGCCACCCTGTTCAGTATGTGGCACTTCCTCTCTACATTTGATCAAACCAAGAAGGGGCTTTTGCTCTGCATCTTCACTTGTCCACTCTTGTCTGCCCACTTGAGGCCCTCTTAGTTTACCTCCTAAATACCTGTTAAATCTATTGCTCCATCTCCATCATCATCTCTTGCCTGAATGAAAACTATTACTTCCTAATAGGCTACCCCCATCTTGTTTTGCCTGGTGTCAGTTCTGCCTTCTCCTTTATCCAAGGTGGTCTTCTACAACACAATACTGATTATACCTTTTTTTGCATAAAGAGTTTTGTGATTTATCATTGCTTTTATGTACCCAGAGTGTTTGGTATGTGATATATGATATATGGTATATGGCATGTGGAATATGGGGTATGGTATATGGTATGTAGAATATAGTGTGCGATGTATGGTCATTGGAATGTGGTATATGGTATACGTATATGGTATGTGACAGTGTAAACAATCCATTCTTCCATGACTGGCTTTACCCCTAGAGACAAAAGGATCCCCACTTTTTCCTGGTACTGAGCAAAATCTCTTATTCCATATTGGGTTTTCTGGGAAACAGATGTTGAGATTAATATTAACTAGTGGGTCATTTTCTGGCAGTACTTTTAGGATCAAACCTGTAAGAGGGAGAAGAAGGGAACCAGGTGTTTAGAAGTTGAGCTGCAGTGAGGTCTCAATGAGAGCCTCAGCTGACCTCCCGAGTGTTCTTGAGCTAGGATGTTACCAGGCATGACTTTGGGCACGGTGGCTCTCCTCAGCTGAGGCCATTCCAAAGAGGGTGACAGCTGAGAGCCACCTCCGGAGGCCTGGTACATCACAGCATCCATCATGCTCTGCAGAGCCCCTTCCAACTCTGCTCCTTGGGCTCAGGACATGGACTAACAGCCCCCCACATGAGGTTTTAAAACTATCCCAAATGTAAACTGGTAGCTGCTCTGGAAAACAGTGTGGAGGTTTAACAAAAAACTATCAATAGAACTTCCCTATGACCCAGCAATAGCACTGCTAGGATTTACCCAAAAGATAAAGAAGTGCTGATGCATAGGGGCACATGTACCCCAGTGTTCATAGCAGCACTGTCAACAATAGCCAAATCATGGAAAGAGCCTAAATGTCCATCTCCTGATGAATGGATCAAGAAGATGTGGTATATATATACAATGGAGTACTACATGGCAACGAGGAAGAATGAAATATGGCCATTTGTAGCAAAGTAGATGGACCTTGAGGGTGTCATACTAAGCGAAATAAGTCAGGAGAAGGATAGATACCATATGTTTGCACTCATAGTTCTAACAGGAGAGCATGAGAAACCTATTGGAGGACCATGGAGAGGGGAAGGGGGAAAGAGAGTTGGGGAGAGAAAGGGACGCAAAACCTAGGAGACTATAGAATACTGAAAATGAATCCAGGGTTGAAGGGGGAGAGGGGAAGAGAGGAGGTGGTCATGGAGGAGGGCACTTGTGGGGAAGAGCACTGGGTGTTATATGGAAACCAATTTGAGAATAAACTATTTAAAAATAAATAAATAAACAAAATAAAACATTATTAACTGTGAAAAATTAAAAAAAAAACTATCCCAGGGGATCATAGTTCTCTGTTCACACCTGGACTAACCTGGGCCTTATATTGGAAATATTTGAGATGAGTGTTGTAGCGACTGGGAAGCAGCTCCTTCTGGGATCCCTGAGTACCCGACTCTGGAGTGAGCTCTGGCAGAGGTAGGGGAAGGAGGAGAAGGAACCTGAAACCTGAAGTGAAATGAAGCTTGAATATTAACACAAAATGTTCCCATCATTCATTTTCTTACATTTCCCCCCAAGAGCATGCAAGAGGCAGAGATTTTGCTGAGGACAAGTTGCTGAAATTTTTTAATGGAGTGAATTTTATGAAACACTTTTACATTTAGAAGAAACTGCGACAGTCATGCAGAATCCCAATATATAGGTGCACACAGTTTTCCCTCTTGTTAATGTCTTACAGTAGCATGGTACATCTGTTCTAAATAAGGAATCAATACCAGTACATGATCATTAAGCAAAGTTCATAATTTATTAGGTTTTGTCTTGGCTTGGGCTGCTGTAAGAAAACACCATAACCTAGATGTTTTGCACAACAGGAACCAATTCTTACAGTTCTGGATCCTGGAAGTCTAATATCAGGGTGCCAGGATATTGGGGTTGTGATGTTTTTTTCCACAACAGCAAAGCATGTGGTTGTGTAGTCCTCTGGTCTCCCCATTATGAACCCAGGTAACATTGTATAACGGAGAAAAAATGGCAAAGGGAATGACCAAGCCGAAAGTGTGTAGGAGAATCAAGAAAAGATGAGGCTGAGGGGAAGTTCAAACTGAATGTGAGTGGGGTTCATGAAGCCATGGCAACTTTCATGGGAATGCTGCCAGGTATATGGTTTCCAGAGTCTAGATATGCAGGCAGAGGAGCAGAGTGAAGGCAAACTTCCCACGTGCCTGAGGAAGTGGGGGAGAGTTGAGAGGTGAAAATGTCCCAGAAGTGACACCAGAAAATATTCACAAATATGTTGTAAGGAGTTCACACACTGGAAGTGCAATAATGGTGAAAGCTGATCTTAATTGAGAAACAAATGAGATAACAGAGACCTTGTTTTACTGTAAACTGTGCAGTTACTAGAGGGCAAGCATTCTGCAAACATCTTGAGATAAGTCATTAAAAAAAGAAACCACTACTCTTTCCAAGGTTTCTTTTTTTATAATTTATAATTTATAAAAATTTAAAAAGTGTTCTTCATTTAATTTTTTTTTAGAGACAGAGAGCAAACCAGGGAGGGGCAGAGGGAGGGGGGAGAGAAACCACAAGCAGCCTCCGTGCTCTCCAGGCAGAGCCCAGTGAAGGGCTGGAAATCATGAACTGTGAGACCTTGGCTGGAGCTGAAATCAGGAGGTGGACGCTTAACTGACTGAGCCACCCAGGTGCCCCACCTGCTTTTCACCCTTTCTAAAGTGTCAAATGACTGTTTACCAAATGAATAATAGGTTTATTGTTCTTTCATGTCCCTATACATTCATAGCTGGCAGTTGCAGGGTTTCCAATGTGATAAACAAAGATTCTAAAGGTCACAGCAAAAATGTTACTTTTTGCTCTGATTATTGAGTTCACTTCCCATGGTTTCAGCTGCACCATCATAGTTTTGGTCCTGCACCACTGTGCAGAGGAGCACTGTCTCCATTTATCATGTTGGCTGTCCTTAGTTCTAGAAAAAGAATTCAGTAAGGTTATGAGGTGTGGGAACACAGGGTGAGGAAAAGGAATTGCTATTTTGTGTGGGTGGTTCATGGAAGGTGTATTTAATAAGATAACAAGTGAGGAGAGCTTGAAGAAGGGAGAGACTGAGGCATGCACATCTGTAGGGGGAGGACAACAGAGCAGAGATACAGTATGATTTTGGCTTCCATAGGATCACCGTGGCTGAAACTGGAGAGCCTGTTAGAGACGTAGCAATGGTCCAGGAAGGGATACTCTTGGCCGGGACTGGGGAGCAGCCCAGGGATGTGCAGGTTCTGGGTGGAGCTCACTGGTATGCGGGAGGGGGCTTGCACTCATACGTGAGAGCTTTTCAGGAATTTTGCAAGCCTGGTGTTCAACTGTCGGCAGCTTGAATTGGTCTCATTGGCATTGTAGACATCACAGAAGTTGGCAAGCACCACAAATTAGGCTTCTTTTTTGTCGAAGGTGGAATGTTTAACACCATCTGGTTATGGACATACATTATGAAGGCAGAATTGAATATGGGATATAAAGAAGGAAATGAAAAACGGTTCCTGACTTCTGGACTGCCAGCACGTTTACGTGAGCAGAAGGCCAAAAAGGACGAAGGTGACAGGAGAGTTAGTGTTCCCATCACAGGGAGAGGAGAAGGGGTAGGACAGGTCGGCAACGAGGATGAGAGTCCTTTTTCTTTTTTCAAACCAGGATGGAATTCTTTTGTATTCAAGTGGGATTGAAGAACCTCATCAAGGCTGGGGAGCCTGGGGGTTGGCAGGAATAACGCATGAGAGCATGGAGTTGAATGTGTAGTTCATGACCATGGTGCTCAGGAAATGGATGGGAGATAGACTGGCGTGTGCACAAAGACAGATTTCTCAGATTCCAGTGAGATATTGATGTGTAAGTATCCAGAGACATTCCCATGGCCCTTGCTCACTCCAGCTATGAAGACTGAGCTCTGGGGGCATCAAGGACGATGAGAAGGAGCAGCAGGAACTGTGGGCAGGTGGGTCTCTGGGGAAGAAGGCATTTGGGGCAGAGTTCTGGAAGCTTCGGTTGTTTCTTGTCTTAGGCTGGGACTCTCATGGAAGGAAGGAGGCAGCAGACTGAGGGTGGATTGTAGGAGGGGAGGGAGGGAGGAGCTGTGGACCCAGGTTCACATTTCATGATCTGTTCACCATTCCAGAAATGTTCTCCTCATCTCCTGTGTCCTCGGTGCTCTTTTCCTCCTGGGACACCTGTTGTGAGAGGACAGGCAGCCCCGGACATGAACTCCGCCTCCTCAGCCTTCCTCCCCAGGTCCCGATCCCCCTTCCCGACTCCTTCAATCTGTCCCCCAGAGGGGCAGAGTGGGAGCTGTCCTCAGAGCACCCAGCATGCATCTGTCAGCATCTGTCTAACTCTTGTATCCATGTGCCCAAAGTATCTAGAGATGGTGTCCAATGGGTTTCCCACCCAGAAGTCGCTCATTCAACCTGCCCAGAAACTGTAGGTCTCTCAGTACATCCTTTCAAAGCCCCTGACCCCATCCAACTCTTACATGACCCAATAGTCTTTCTGGAAGTTGGAAACCTCCCAGAGGGATCACTGAGGCTCCTGAGATCTCAAGGGAGATATGTTACCTGCTCTTTACTCCAGGTGGACTCTGACCCTGTGTGACCTATGGGCTACCCCTCCCTCTGACCTGGCTCCTTTTGGGATGGACCTCGCCCTGCCCTCCTTGACCATAACTCACAATCAATCCACTGCTTCCTGTGGGCATAGATGGCAGAGACAGTGACGAGCAGCAGCAGCTTGGGGCCCAGGCAGAACGTCACAAGGAGTGGAGTGGACAGTTCTCGATCTGGAAATGAAGGGACAGAAGCAACATTAGATAGAGACTCAGGTATCCACTCCCAGGGGCGTCCACTTACTTCATCTGTGGAAATCTGGACCTGTCAATGCTCTGAAGTGCATGAATCTCCCCTGTGGGAGGCTCGAGGCAGATCTCAGGGTAAGAAGTACCTCATCTCGCTCACCCCTTCTCAGGCTACCGGGTGTCCTTCCTGAGGGAAGGGGTGGAGACATGAGAACTCAGTAACATGTAAGTGATGATTACTGACTTGGTCCCGACACGCTGTGGTGTAGGACTCTCATCCTCTTTCAGATGAGGGAACAGGTTCAGAGTTTATGGAGGGTCACAGGATGAGTGGGAAATCCCTCACTGGTGTCCCTTAGGATGAATCTGAGACTGTATTTTGGACCAGGACATGTCCAAACCCTCAGGGTCATAAGAAGGAATGTCAACCTGGACTCAGGTCGAGTGAGGACAAGGTAATGGTGACATGACAAGGTGTACAAATCCCCTACTTTGTGCTACATGGTAGTCTCAATGACTGCATGGTCTTGTGCTGAGGGAACCTTCAGAGAGGCCAGACCTGACAAGACCTGCTGGCTGGAGAATACCCTGGTTAGGAACTCAAATGTGGTCTATACATGGGAGGGGCTTCAAACACCATTCAGCCAGTCCAGACTCCAGAGCCAAAATCAGGTATAATCTTTCTGTTACGCATAGATCACTGAATCTGGAGGACAGCTTCAGATTCTTTGCCTTTTCACAATGACTGGTTTTGCTCTCAGATTTACATTAAGAATTCCAAGTATGTTTTTGAAATACATGGATTAATCTTAGAGGAAGGAACAAAGACCCAAAATTTTTACCCCTGGTGTGTTGGAGGACAGCAGGTCTCAGCTGGGTGGCCCTCTGGACTTTTTATTGGTTAAGAAAGCTGCATCGCCCATGTTTGCACCTGCTTCTAGAGGGTGGTGTGCAGCAGAAGACTGGAGGAGTTGATCTACAGAGGTGTTGCCCCTCTGCTCCAATTAAAAATCTTATAACTAGCATCCAGTTTGCCTGTTCTCTGTGCAAGTATGTCATTTCTGTTCTGCACTTTCTTCAATATCCTCTCTGCCACTGTTACCTCCTTCCCTAACTCATACCTGTGAATAAACACCTCACCACAGTGAGATTTTTTTCTTCTCACATGATTCAGAGTCAGCTTCCTAACACTGTTGTCCTGTGGAGTTTATCTGGTTGGGGTCTGGAAACCCAGCTCTAATGTGCAGATACAGACCTGGGACTCAATCAGCTAGCTGGCCCAGAGGTCCCCTGCCTGGTGGGCAGAGGAGCAGGGGAAGGTCCTAGCAGCTGTTGTCACTGATAAAACCTCACAGGAATGACCTGGGATGTAGTAAGCAGAGGGTGTAAGCGCCCTGGTAATCTGGAAATCAGTTGGTCATTGTTATAAATTATGGGGTGGATGACCAATGCTGGGCATCAACCCTTAAGCGAAAGACACGCAATACTAAGCCTTGTTGATCTCTCATGAAAGGTCACGTGTGAAATAGGACTTCTGGGCACCAGTGTGGACTCACCCCTCTCAGATACAGAGGGCAGAAAAAGCTGAGGATGTAACTGAGTCCAACATAATTATTAGAGTATCAGTGCTACATAGAGGATAGAACTCTCAGCTTCAGTGCAGCTGTTCTGCTAGAATAGGGCTGCGTGGGGAAATACAGGAGACAGATACTGAGATATGGGACAGGGTCATTGAAGACAAGGCATTCAGAGCCCTCAGGCCACATGTGTCTGCTGAGGACAAGGCAGCAGCTTAGCTCCTCATCTCTGAGTACAGCTTCTGAATGCAGAGGGAAAGCAATAAAAGGACAGTAAATTCTCTGGTAACCTGACTCTCAGAAATCCTTGAAGAGCAATCACAAACTGCATAATCTCTGGGAGACAAAAGAGAAATATCGCCAAATCCAAAAGCGTAATCCCGTCTGCCACTGCCTGCCCATCTTCTCCAGTTGCAGGAAAGGGCAGGTGAATAGGACGAAGGAAGCTATACAAGAAGCTTTAGAGTTTTAGAAATCCCACTGCTGATATGAAATCCAGCTTAAATGAGAAAACAGAAATATGTTCTGCCCATCAGGATACTGATCAAAGTAAATAGTTTCAAAGTATGCCTGACTTAAGATGGTTGGCCAAGATCTCTCAGAGTATGTGAATATGTGGTTCCTTAGAAGGCAAGGTAGACTGTGTGGTAACTAGCTATGATCCTGAGTGGGTCATTGTTTTGGGCTATCTAAATGGAGCCAACATAATCACAGAGACCATTACAAGAGAAGGAGGGAGGCAGGAGAGTGGGAGCAGAAGGCATATTGACCACAGCAGAGGGGAGCCTGGAATAAGACCCTAGGAGTAGAACATCAATGACACTGACTCTTGTCCAAATCCCCTGGATGAAATGCAGCCCTGTCAACTCATTGTAGATTTTCTAACCCCTAGAAATGGATGGAAACAATGTGTGTTGTTTTAAAACACTAAGTGTGTGCTAATTATTACAGCAGCAATAGGAACCTGAAACAGGGAAGCAGAGGCATTTAAAAAAGACAGATGTGCATAAAGGAGGTGGGCATGATTCAAAATGCATAACTTTGGGGGAAAAGCAAAAAAGATGAGAGAGGTGCTGTTTCAAAGTTGAGTGGTGAAGGGAAGAGAAAACCGTACAGGCAAACACGGCATCCTGAATGAAGAACAGAAAGATCAGAAAACTCAGAACTCTCTCCTCCAAATGCCCAACCAGCCAAACAATCCCAGTATTATGCCTCGTTATGCTATAATGAGAAAATAGAGGTTTATTAAAGTAGAAGTATTATAAAATATCTCCGATCCATAAACATGAACAAAAAGATGTGTATCCTCATTCCAATGCATTGGACCTATGATAGCAGTGACTGGATCCCTGGGATGCCCAGGGGAGTCTGTGGCATCCTGGTGCAGCAGGGTCAGATAGGCATCCAGGTCTCCAACCCAGAGATTCTCTAATGTGCATTTCCAGTTGTAGCACACTAGCAAGCTTGCTAGTTCAGGCACATTGGAAGCACTAGAAGTAAGAGCCCTAGAGTGAGCTCCAGACAAAATCCCTAGCCCAAACCAGTCCAGAAGAGGAGGCGCTGATGTGTCTCTTCCTGCTCTTCTGGTTCAGTACAAGACTGACCCCTGGAAATGATATGAAGTCCAATAATAGGAGAACTCTGCAAGTTGGAAGAGGAAGGCAGGCAGGTTGGATACCTGTATCTGGAAGAATACAGCACCAGATATCCTGGCTCCACCCTCCTGGCTCCCCAAGCACAGAAGGCAGTCCAGGTGTGGCACTCAAACAATAAAAGACTAGTATCAATAATCCTAGTTCCCATTTCAAACAATGAGGAGCAACATAAGCCCAAATCAAGCAAAACAGGGTGGGGGGGGGGAAGGGGGGAAGAGGAGGAAAAACAATGAAATGGAAGAGAAACAATAAATTTGCCAATACAAAAGTGAGTTTGTGGAAAAGATCAATAAAATTGAAAAAATTCTAGCGATTCTGACAATGAAAGAAAGTGAAATATTTCCAACATCAGGAATGAAATAGGATATCAATACAGACCC
The DNA here is from genome assembly GCA_004023845.1 of Helogale parvula. Lineage (NCBI taxonomy): Eukaryota > Metazoa > Chordata > Mammalia > Carnivora > Herpestidae > Helogale > Helogale parvula. The sequence goes on from PJEM01009117.1 coordinate 17,676, forward strand.
TACAGATATCAAGACGATACCAAGGTAATATTATGAGAACCTTATGGGTAGAAATTGGATAACTCAGAGAAAATGGCCCAGCTTCCTCAAAAGCACAACCTGCCACAGGCATCCAAATGAAATGAATAATTTGAGTGGCCCTAGGTATTCAAATTTTCTTCATATTAAAAAAAAAGGAATTGTGGAGTTCCTTGTGGTTTCACAGGAAAGTTCTATCAAGCATTTAGGGATGAAATAAAACCAAGCTTGGTGCACAAAATAAAATCTTAGAAGACATTTTGGAAAATCTGAATATAAGTTCCATTTTAGCTGATAGTAGGGAATTATTGTTCATTTTACAAAGTGTGTAATGGTATTGGTTTTGTACAAAAACCAAAGTCATTAATGACATGACCACACAATTATGAACTGCATTTGCTACTGGATGTGCATCCAGGACTAAGTCATTAGTGCACACAATTATGCAATACCTCTAGTTTTGGGAGAACTTGTTCTCCCCTTCATATCTCTACTCTCCAAGTGGGCAGGGTCACGGACACTCTGTGACCCAGTGTTGACCTAGCAATGAGCACAAGGTCTTAGGATATGTAAGAAGCAAATGGACCTTTGAAAGGTCTTCTATATCAAAGTCTCCTGGAAACATGGCTCAAACATTTCCTGGCTTTACATGAGAGTGAAATCAGATACAATTTGGTCATAGAAAGGGGACTCTGAAGGTCATTGGGACGATGCCCATCTGTTACATCTAACACATGTTTGTTCTACAGGCTGGTGGTCCCTGACCTCTGGGACTCAGGTTTCCCTTGGCTAGTTTAGCTGTCACCTGGACTAAGGGCAAGACGTCTTCACCATCTGTCCCCATTGCTCCCTGAGTCCCTTCTGCATATTATTAGCTCCTGGAGTGGTTGAAGTAGGATGAAGATCAGAAATGAACTGGAATTGGCATCAAATACATGTGCAGTGAGTAATCATGATTATTGCTTCCATAATTAATCAAAGCAGGAGACAAAGGTTTCTTGTTCAGTGAGCATCCATGGTCACCTGGGAGCCTGGTCCAGACTCAAAACTCCATTCTCAGAGTTACCTTCCAGAATATCAGAGTGGCAAGTACAGACCTTGGCTGGAAAGGGGATAGAAAGGTGTAAGAGGGACAGATATCGGGCCCAGGTGAGAAAGAACAGAGGAGGTGGGGGCTGGCTGGAGTGGGGAGTGAGTTCTGCCTGGTGAAGGCACAAGAGGCAGGATCTAGCAACAGGATCATATACCTCAAGCAGTTATTTCTGTCTCTAACGCATATTTATGTCAAAAGATCTAAAAAGCTGTGTACCAAAATCTTAAATTTGCTCCCTATTTGAGCTTTGGGGAGGGAAGCTCATATGAAAATTCTTTATATCTATAGACGTCTAGATTATTCTATAATAGGCATGGATTACTGCTTTTAATATGAGAAAAGAAAAGATAACATTTAAAGCACCAGGTCAGTTGTCAGATTGTCCTCACCCTGGGTTGTCAGTGTTTCCTGGTCCTTCTGGTGGGCAGAGACCACAAGAGAATGGTTTTTGGTGACCGCGGGCTGCCCGTCATGCTGCACCTGACAGGTGAGAACCACATTTTCCGTGTGGGCGGATAAATTCACCAGGAGCCAGCTCGTCCAGTTATACGTCCCATCCTTGTTCTCTATGAGGTTCGAGGCCGACGAGGCCATTTCCGTTCGAGACACGTTTCCGTTCTCCAACCAGGTCAGCTGGAGGCGCTGGGGGTAGAACGTCTTTGCTTGGCAAGTGACCTTCACCTGGTTCCCTGTCACAGGTTGCTGGGCAACCTCCAAGGTGGGTGGAACTGAAACAGCACAGAGCAGAAGCTCTGACCTCATAGAACAGACACATCACAGGGGAGGAGCTTGGGAACTTAGCTCCCACCATGCAGGTTAGCAATCACCCAGAACAGTGCTAGGCATGCAGTGGGTGCTCAATCAGTGAGGGTAGTCTTTGCATGTTAAAGAAAACCCAAGCACACTGCCCAGGACACAGTAGGTGCTCAAGGACTGGTAGGTCCCATTAGGGTGATAATGAGTGAAATCAAGATTCAGAGCCCCTGGCATGCAGTTGGAATAGAACAACTAACAAAATACATGAAATCACCAAGCTCGCAGGGGTTGGATTACAGTAGGTGCTCAATCATTGGAACTGCAATGGCAAAGTAAATGAAACTACCTAGCACAGTGCTTGGCATGTGGTAAGTGTGCACCTCGAATTTACCATTTAAAACAGTAGGAGGTGACTGTGCCTCTGGGTGCCAACTGATTGGGAGGGTCTGTCAGGAGACAGGTTCTAGGGCACGGAAGACTGGGAGCTCAGAGAGGGGGACAGCCAAGCTATCAGGCTTGGGGGCCAGATGTGGGTTTGTGCTGGGGGTGATGGGCATCTACCTCGGAGGGTGTCGGACAAGTTGGCGGTCCCACGAAGAGGAGGGCCCCCCTGCAGGGTCTCATGGGCCACCTCACAGATGACCTGGGAGCGGACGTCCCCCGGGGCCAGCTCCAGTGTGGTGATGCTGGAGATGCTGTAGGAAGCGCTGTCTCCCTCCGGGTCCACGGTGGTGTGGGAGGCTGGCAGCTGGTTCCCGTTTTTGAACCATTTCAGGGTGACGTTTCTGGGGGAGAAGCCGTGGGACTCGCAGGTGAAGCTCACAGTCTGGTCAGGTGCGGCCCTGGCCGTGGGGCCTGACACCACGGGGGGAGAGGGTTTGGCTACAAGAGGAGCAGTTATGAACAGTCAGCACGACTGTGGTCGTCCTCACCAAGGACAGATGTATGACTCTGTGCAGAACCCTCACACGGATTATTTTTCAGCCCTTCTGATAGTATCGGGAGGGCAGTGTCAGAGATTGACTCAGATTCAGGGGCAGAACTCACGTGCAATTCCAGCCCAAGTTCAAAGTTCCCCTTGTCTTCTCTGCCAGCCGACTCCCACCAATCTGGGCACAGGAAAGACATTTCTGGTGGGTGTCCTCTTGGTCTCCACCTTTCTGAGCTGCCTTCCCAGACACCTTACTGACTTCAGGGAGCATGTGTCACAGTCAGCACAGGAGTGGGGGCGGGGAGGGAGAGGGACCAGACCCCCATGATAGTAGTTACCAGGTGGCCAGCCCCTTGGAGTTGTGGATGTGACACAGCCAAGTGCCCCCTGTGAGATGGAACAGCTGGCCTTTCTCCTTCCTGGGTGGCAGTGAGGACATGCCATGTAGACAGTTTGGCTTTGAATGTAACACTGAAATTCTTCTCAGAACCCAAATAAAGTCATATCTAACGTCATCCCAAACTTAATTTATGCCGGAGCCATCCTTCAAGTATTTATGAACTCACTTAACTTTTCAATCTTTCCACAAATAATCCTAGGGTCTATTTGTGTCATCATGAATTTGAGAGAAACATTATAGGGTTGTTTTTCTGAATCGCATTTTCTCTTGGGTCTGCATTGGGTTGAAAACCAAATCACTGAGTGCTGAGATATCAGTGGTGGTTAAGTTCTTCTTCTTCTTCTTTTTTTAAAAATATAGTTTATTGTCATACTGGTCTCCCATTTAACACTCAGTGCTCATCCCAACAAGTGCCCTCCTCCATGCCCATCATCCATTTTCCCATCTTCCCTACTGCCCATCAACCCTCAGTTTGTTTTCAGTATTTAAGAGTCTCTTATGGTTGTCTCCCTCTCTCTCCTTAACTATTTTTACCCTTCCCTTCACCCATGGTTTTCTGTTAAGTTTCTCCTCTTCCACATATGAGTGTAAACATATGGTATCTGTTCTTCTCTGCGTGACTTATTTCACTTTTCATAACACCCTCGAGTTCCACTGATGCTGTTACAAATGGCCATATTTCATTTTTTCTCATTGCCATGTAGTATTCCATTGTATATATAAACCACATGTTCTTGATCGTTCTTCAGTTGATGGACATTTAGGATCTTTCCATAATCTAGCCATTGTTGAAAGTGCTGCTATGAATTTGGGGTACACGTGCTCCTATGCATCAACACTTCTGTATCGCTTGGATAGATCCACAACAGTGCTATTGCTGGGGCATAGGGGAGTTCTGTTGTTAATTATTTGAGGAACCTCCACACTGTTTTTGGAGTGGCTTCTCTGGTGGTTAAGTTCTTATTTGTGAAATAATTTAAAGGACAGAGACACCAGCTCAAAACAGACAGGAGCCCTCCTGTGTCCTGGAAGCACACACACCAGTGACTCAAAAGGGAGGGCATTTCACCCATAGGAGGTCCTGTAGGGTGTTTCTAAAGTGTCAGTTATTTCCCAACACCTTCTGTAACAGTTGGCAGAGGGCACATATGACACTAGGTGTATTTGTGAATATTTTACTTCCTTTTTAAAGCACGTCAAACATTCTGACAAAATAGGAAGTGTCACTTGGGTAAGTCAAATCATAAAAAGGTCAGCTGCTAAGACACCCCTAGAGGGATGAGGAATATGATTCATTGTTTCAAAAGTGTCCTGGGCCTCTGATGCTAGGCTGATCTATCCTACCCCTTAGCTCCTTCATCCCTGTGCCAGCTCTGTGCTGGGGGCCCTGGTGTGTCCCTAACATTCAAGGGACACTGACTGAGTAAAAGGCCCTGCTGTAAGCCGCTTACATGCATTCACTCACTCAGTTCCTGCAGGGGCTCTGTGGGGTCGTAGGGTCACAGACAGACAAGGACACTGGGCCCAGTGTGGGGATAATTCATCAGAGGTCATAGAGTCAGGGAGGTAGAGCCAGTTGGGAGCCTAGTCACTAGGATCAGCCACGCTGTCAGCTACCGCATGTGGACACTTAAGAATCACCTAACCCCCACATCCGGGGCTTTCTGGACTTCCTGTCCAATCCTCAGATCTCTGACCAGCTGTCTGATTATCACCACAGTGCAGATGGGACAGGGATGACCTGAGACACTGAGAATAGCCCAGGATCAGACAGGTCTGGGAGGGTCTGTCCTCTCACACGGCTGACTGTGTCCCCCTAACATCCTGCCAAGGCTGGTGTGATGATCCACGTTCTACAGGTGAGGATCAGAGCCCCGCAAAAAGAGCCAAGTCATAACCATGAAGGAACTTCTGGATTTGGGGCCACCTCCTTCTTGTCGGGTGATGCAGACAGAGCACGTCAATTCTCTCGTAAAAAGAATCCATGATAATGACCATTTTACAAATGAGGAGACTGAGTTTGACAGAAACAAGGGGCTGCTCCTCTCCCCTGATGCATCCCAGGGGGACTTTTGGAGGCCTCTGGCATTCTTGTCACAACAGAACAAGAGCTCCATCTTTTGGAGCCAACAGTGACTGCCACGGTCCTGTTCCCTCCCTCTGGGAGTCTCCACTGCAAGCCATTCTGGGGAGGGGGTCCCTGCAGGTGTCCAGGGCTGCGGACCCTGTAGCAGCAGGGGGAATAGATGGAATCTGGAGAGCTGAGTCTAGAAAATGAACCTTGTTCATGGAGCTCCCTGTCACCTTCTGTCTGCACAGCCAGGAACGGGGTTCCTGGGTGGTGTGCTAGGGATTCCGTGGGGCCACTGCCCTGCTCTGGCACTCGGCCCAGGCTGCTCAGTGAAGGAGGAACTTGCCATATCAGGGAAAGACTCCAGATGCTTTTCTGTGTGTGGAACCGTGTTTTCCAGGAAGAGACTCAACACTTCCTGAAATGTTCAGGTATCTGTCTGAATCGGGGTGTAATGCTAGTCCCACCTTCTCTAAGGAGTTGCTTTTCTTTAACGCTTACTGCTGAAGAACAGAACAATCCAAGATTTTCAAGAGGAGGCTTGGGGCGCTCTCCCACTTTGACCAGCACAGTGACTGCACAGTGTAGGGCTGTGAGTCAGGCTGCTTGGGGTTCAATCTTGGTGCCTCTGCCCAGCTGAGCTCAGTTTCTCCACCTGTAAAAGGGTCAGAAATGGCTCTCCTCCCACTGGTGATTTGAGTCGCTGCCATGATGAAGACACAGCGTGTGGCCTGAGGGCCTCCCTGGCCCCTCTGTCTCCAACAGTTCTCATCTAGGGCATCATCTGGGTGAGCAGACAATATAGATCTGCCCGGCGGTGGAGCCACACATAGAAGCTGGTGAGCAGGCAAGGGACATACCACTGGGACCTTCTGCAATAACTGCATAATCAGGATCAAGCCACCTTTTCTGCCTCGGTAGGGGTATGGGGAGACTCCGCTGGTACTGTGAGAGTCAGTCCCTGAATCACAGGAGCATTTTCTGAACTGACTGAAAGTGAACGACCAACGTTTGGCATCTTTTCTATCAGAGGTGTTAGAGTAAACAGTGCGACTGTGTCTCTTCTCCCTGTGATATCCTGAATGTTTATAAGGAAACTCGTCTCTCCCTCCCTGCACTGGGTGCACGTGTCCTCACAGGAAGGGCTGGGAACGTAAGCTTCACGAGAGAGGAGACCTTGCGTGTTTTGTTCCCTGCTACTCCCACAGCACCCAGAGCAGAGAATGCACACAGCAGGTGCTTAGTAAGCACTGAGTAAAGAGAATCCTGGCCACATGGATGTGAGTGCTGTCTGAGGGCAGGGGTGAGGCAGGGGCACCCAGCATAGGCCCAGATCCTTATCTGTTGTTCAAACAGTGGAGGGCATTCTTATTGACATCTTGTCACACCCAGGGGACGAAGGAGGGCCATGCCATATTCACCACTTATGGTAACCTGAGGTGAGGCCTTGTGACTAAGTGAGTCACTAAGACTTTCAGTACCTCACCTTAGGAACCAGAGAGCTTGTAGGATCGGAAAAGAGAAGACCTAAGGAGCCCACATACTGGAGCCTAGATTTTCCCACTGTTCTTTGGCCTTGGGGACTTGACAAAACAGCACAATCTCTCCAGGCCTCAACTTTCCTGATCTGTGGAAGGGGCTGATTCAGGGACACCCATAACAGCAGCTGATCCTTATCTGTTGCTCAGATGGCAAGGACATTGTTATTGACATGTTGTCACAACCAGGGGACAAAGGACACCCACGCCACACTCACCACTCACGGTGACCTGGGTGCCAGGTCCAGACTTAAACTCCACATCAGGGAACCCTTTCTGGAACTTCACACAGTAGTAGGTACCAGCCTCTGCTGGGGTGATGTTACTGATGCGGATGGAAAAGTCCGTGTTGTTTCTTTTTGTTATGTCTGAAATATGTGTTACTCGAGGTGGCGGGAGGTGGTCTCCTCCTCTGAAACTGAAGACTGACTCCCGGCCTGGCCCTGTCCCCTTGAACCACTGTACCTTCCCAATGGGGACCAGGGAGGTCACGGTGCAGCGCAGAGTGGCCGTCTCTCCGGCTGCCACAGACACCGACTTGTCCGGCTGGATCACCTGCAGCCCCACCTCACCGGCCACACCTGGAGGGAACACAAAGCAGGTATTTCTCATCCTCGTGTGATCCTGTCTGTCTTCTCAAGTGTTTACCCACAACAGTTTTGGCTGACCGAGTGCACCCCATGAGTGGCCCTTGAGCTCAACACGCTGCACGGACACGGCACGTAACTCTCACGATGAGCCTGTAACACGGGACCCTATAACAGCTGAGGACACTAAGCCACAGAGAGACTGAGTGACGTGGCACACGGCAGGAGGGAGTGCCTCCGCCCTCCCTGAAAGCGCCGTGCTTCCCAAATGACTGCGTGTGTAATGCCTGGCCCCTTCTGGTGTTACGCTTTCTGAACCCTTGCATTCAGTGGGACCACGAGACTTCTTTAGACCATTGTGTGTGAGTTAAAGTGATGGATTAGTTCTCTGGGCTGTGCATTTAACTTCCAGAACCCTCTATGGATTGACTCCCCTCCTCCACAAGCACATGCACATGCTGGGGTCTGTTCCATCAGCCTGGGTAACTGAGTGGCAGTGATGGGCACAGCTTTCAACACACAATAAACATGTGCTTCAATGAGATGTAAAATATTCCTTCGACAATTTTTGCAACAAATTGTTGCATTCGTTTTAGTTTCTGAATGCAATTGCAACACATTGTTTAAAAATTTAATGGCTGTGTGTGTGTGTGTGTGTGTGTGTACTACATCTTAAACAAAACAGATGAACATATTTGAAGCGGGGGCAACAGAGGGAAGGAAACAAATTATAAGAGAGTCTTAACAATAGAGAACAAACTGAGGCCTGATGTAGGGAGGTGGTGAGGGATGGACTAAATGCGGATGAGTACAAAGGAGGGCTCCTGTTGTGATGAGAACTGGGTGTTGTATGTAAGTGATGAATTACTAAATTCGACTCCTGAAACCAATATTATACTATGTGTTAACTCTCTTGAATTTAAGTAAAAATGGAAAACAACTTAATGTCAAAAGCTATAGAAATTTATTACCTTATAATTCTTGAGGTCAGAAGCATAAAATTTGTGTGGCTGGGTTAAAATCAAGGCTGAGCTGAGCTTCATTTTATCTAGAGTTATTGTCTTTGTCTTTCTAAATTCTAGAAGCTGCCCACAATTCTTTTCTCATGGTTTCCCATCTTCCAGTCACTCCAAATTCTGCCTCTCTTGTCCTTCTTTAACTTTGACTTCCCTACTTCATTCTCATGAGGACTCTTGTGAATATATTTGGGCCACTTTGATAAGCTAGGATAATACCTCCATTTACTTCTGCAAAAACTCTTTCCATATAAGAGAAAACTCTTCAAAGGACCTGGGTATTATAACATGGACTTCTTTTGGGGGAGGGCATTATTCTTTCTAACACATATGTATCCCCAGGCTGTTATCGGAAACGAGTTACTGTAAAAAACCTTTCTATGATCCATCAGGCTGAGAAGTACGCAACCCACTGGAATCTGGAAGAAATTCTTTTCAAGCAGTGAAATGGTGAAATAGTTTGTGAAATGAAATGAGGAGTCAATAAAGAACTAGAAATAAAACATTCTCACATATACAGAAATAAAACAACCCATTTTTAAAAAAATCAAAAGTGGAGGAGGGGCAAGATGGCAGAGAAGTAGGGAGCTCTGTAATTTTCGCACGCTTGCATCTATCAAACTACCAAGGACTCAGACCACAATACTCTGACCTGCAAGAGGGGGAGGTAAAGACACAGAGTCCACAAAGAAGACAGCCTTACAGGTGCGTGAGTGAGTGCAAACTGTGGAAGATAAAAACGGACAGGGACCCAGAGGCTCAGAGGGGAGGGAGCCCCCCTCTGCTCAGAGCCTTGAAGACAGGGGAGGGGAGAGAAAGGCTGAAAACATTCATAGAGCTGTCTCTAGAGAAGGGAAAATCCCCGGTCCAGGATGGAGAGGGATCCTCTCACCTCATCTATAACTGCAGGGTGTGGGGAGAGAGATCCTTTCTCTAGCTGGCATTTTCCTTGGGCTCAGCACCCCAATCCCAGGCGGCACCAGAAAAAATTGCTCCCTTACTCCCCCTACTCGATCCCGGGCTAGGAAGCCTCCTGACTGTGAGAGCACATATCATCATGGGTGGTATCATTAAAGTGGGTGGACTAAGATTTGGAAAGAGGTCGGGCTTGGAAAATACAACTTGGCACACCCGTGGCACAGGGAGATCAGATCCAAAAGAGTGGGTTGCAACACTTGGTTCAAGGAGGGATTGGGGTGCTGCCATTCTTCTCCCCACAACCACCAAGTCAGGGCATCAGGGATCTGAGCAGCTACTGTGTTATGAGGGCTGGGAGTAGTTCAGTGGACAGGAGCTCCTTGGGAGCCACCAAACCACACCCATCCATGCTAGAAAGCTGCCATTTTTTTTCTTTTTCTCCTTTCCCCATCTCCTACACCCAGAGTCCAGGAAAGACCAACATTGATGCATTGCTGTGATTAGATCAATACTAGCTATTCAGATATATTTTCCCTTATCTCATTCTAATCTCTCTCCTCTGCTGAACTGGCCATGTGGGACACTGGTTCGTCTAAACAGTCATACTTAATCCATTCTCTTGATGCTACCTTCCTCTCTTTCTCTGAAATAATCAGACTATATAGCTTCTTCAGGTAACATTATCTTTGTTTTTTTTCTCCTCACCTCCTACTATATTCTTCTCTTTCTCTAACTGGATTAAGCATTTAGTCTCTCTGACTGATCAACATTCAATTTCACTTTCTCCACACCCCTGTCACTTCTCCCTTTGTAGATGCTCTTCCAACAGCACTGCCTCCACCCTATTCTTTATTTGTAGCTGGGATTTCTGGTTTCACCCTTTTAGCCTTTCTCTTTTGTTGCTTTTGTCCCCTCCCCCCTTTTTTTCTTTTCTTTTCTTTTTCTTTCCCTTTTTGGTTTGCTTTTTGCTTGACATGTAGGTGTGTTTACGTGCTTTTGTTCTCTGTGTGTTTGTCTGTCTCTTTTCCTTTTCAGGGCTCCCTCAAGAAACACGCCCAAGTACACATGGTGGAGAGTCCCAAATATCACTGAGTAGGGAAATAAAATACCCAAAGGACAACAAGAGAAACCAAGGGACACCATTAAAAGAACATTTCCTGAACATTTCCAGAGAGGCCCTGGACAGTTAATGAGCCTCCTTTAATAGAGCAATACTCACAGGTGCAGAGTGCATAACAAGTTTTTAAAAATGACAAGAGACAGAAAGCTAGCCAAAATGAGGAAATGGAAGAACTCTCCTCTAAAAAAATTCCAGGAAGATGTCACAGCTACAGAACTGCTCAAAACAGATATAAGAAACATAACTGAGCAAGAATTTAGAACAATTGTCATAAAATTAATCTCTAGACTTGAAAAAAGCATGGAAGACATCAGAGAAGCTACTGGTAAAAGACTAGGGACCTTAAAAATAGCTGTGATGAGTTAAAAAATGCTATAAATGAGGTGCATAATGAAATGGAAGCTGCCACTGCACGAATTGGAGAGGCAGAGAGGAGAATAGGTGAATTTGAAGACACAGTTATAGAAAAAAAGGAATCCAAGAAAAAGAGAGAGAGATTGATCCAGGAGCATGAAAGGAGAATTTGAGAGCTGAGTGATACAATCAAATGGAACAATATCCGTATCATAGGAATTCCTGAAGAAGAAGAAAGAGAAAAAGGTCCTGAAGGCATGCTTGATCAAATTATAGCTGAGACCTTCCCCAATCTGGGGAAGGAAGTAGACATTAAATTCAAGAGTCACAGAGAGCACCCCTCAGACATAACTTGAATTGACCTTTGGCACGACATATCATAGTGAAACTAGCAAAATACAAGGATAAAGAAAGAATTCTGAAAGCAGGTAGGGATAAAAGGGCCCTAACATACAAAGGGAAACCTATCAGAGTGGTTACAGAACTATCTACTGAAACTTAGCAGGCCAGAAAGGAATGGCAGGAAATCTTCAATATGCAGCCAATCCTTTATCCAGCAAGCTTGTCATTCAAAATAGAAGGAGAGATAAAGGTTTACCCAAATAAACACAAATTAAGAGAATTCATCACCACCAAACCAGCCCTACAAGAAATCCTAAGAGGGATTCTAGGAGGGAAATGTTGTAAGGAATACAAGGTACCAGGACACCACTACAAGCATGAACCCTACAGAGAACACAATGAGTCTAAACCCATATCTATCAATAGTAACACTGAATGTAAGTGGACTAAATGCTGCTATCAAATTATATAGGGTAGCAGAATGGATAAAAAAACAAAATTCATCTATTTTTTGTCAGGTCTATGTTTTCCCTTCCCCAGATGGCTTCCCTGGGGAATTCTACCAGACATTTAAAGCAGAATTAACACTCATTCTTCTTAAGCTATTCCAAAAAATAGAAATAGAGGGAAAACTTCCAAACTCATTCTATGAAGCCAGCATCACTTTTATTCCCAAACCAGGCAGAGACCCAACGAGAAAGGAGAACTATAGGCCAGTATCCTTAATGAATACGGATGCAAAAATACTCAACAAGTTACTAGAAAATTGGATTCAGCAGCATATAAAAAGAATTATCCATCATGATCAAGTGGGATTCATTCCTGGGTTACAGAGCTGGTTCAGTATTTGCAAATCCATCAGTGTGATACATCATGTTAATGAAAGAAAAGATAAGAACCATATGACCCTGTCAATAGGTGCAGAAAAATCATTTGACAAAATACAGCACCCTTTCTTAATAAAAACCCTTGAGATAGCTGGGATAGAAGGAACGTACTTGAACATTATAAAAGCCATTTATGAAAAGCCCACCGCTAATCTCATCTTCAACGTGTAAAAACTGAGAGCTTTCTCCCTGAGATCAGGACCACAACAAGGATGTCCACTCTCACTACTGTGGTCAAACATAATGCTGGAAGTCCTAGCATCAGCAATCAGACAAAAAAAGGAAATAAAAGGCATCAGAACTGGCAAAGATGAAGTCAAACTTTCACTTTTTTCAGATGACATGATACTTTACATGGAAAACCTGATAGACTGCACCAGAAGCCTTCTAGGACTGATCCATAAATTCGGCAAGGTCAAAGGGTACAAAATCAACATACAGAAATCGGTTGGATTTTTATACACCAATAATGAAGCAACAGAAAGAGAAATCAAGAAACTGATCCCATTCACATTGCATGAAAGCCAAAAAATACCTAGGAATAAACCTAACCAAAGATGTAAAAGATCTGCAAGATGAAAACTATAAAAGCATATGAAAGAAAGTGAAGAAGACACAACGAAATGGAAAAACATTCCATGCTCATGGATCGGAAGGATAAATATTGGTAGAATGTCATTGTTACCAAAAGCAATCTACACATTCAGTGCAATCCCAATCAAAATTGCCCCAGCATTCTTCTCAAAGCTGGAACAAACTATCCTAAAATTCATATGTAATCACAAAAAAACCCTGAATAGCCAAAGTAATATTGAAGAAGAAAACCAAAACGGGAGGCATCACAATCCCAGACTTTAGCCTCTACTACAAAGCTGTCATCATCAAGACAGTATGGTATTGGCACAAAAACAGACACATAGACCAATGGAATAGAAAAGAGAACCTAGAACTGGACCCACAAATGTATGTCCAATTAATCTTTGGCAAAGCAAGAAAGAGTATCCAATGGTAAAAAGACAACCTCTTTAACAGGGGGTGCTGGGCGAACTGGACAGCAACATGCAGAAGAATAAAACTAGACAACTTTCGTCCACAATACACAAAAACAAACTCAAAATGGATGAAGGACCTGAATGTGAGACAGGAAACCACCAAAACCCTGAGGAGAAAGCAGGAAACAGCCTCCTTGACCACAACTTCAGCAATTTCCTACTCAACACATCCCCAAAGGCAAGGGAATCAAGAACAAAAATGAACTCTTGGGACCTCATCAAGATTAAAAGCTTCTGCACGAACCATGGACTGAAGGGGGAGGGGGGGAAGGGGGTGATGGTCATGGTGGGGGGCACTTGAGGGGAGAAGCACTGGGTGTTATATGGAAACTAATTTGACAATAAACTATTAAAAAAAAAAGAAAAAAAATAAAAAAAAATAAAAGCTTCTGCACTGCAAAGGACACACACACACACAAAACTATAGGCAACTGACAGAATGGGAAAAGGTAGTGGCAAATGGCATATCAGATAAAGGGCTAGTATCCAAAATCTACAAGGAACTCACCAAATTCCACACCCAAAAAATGAATAATCCAGTGAAAAAATGGGCTGAAGACTTGAACAGACACTTCTCCAAAGAGGACATCCAGATGGCCAACAGGCACGTGAAATGGTGCTCAGCATCATTCAGCATCAGGGAAATACAAATCAAAACCACACTGAGATACCTACTCACGCCGGTCAGAGTGGCTAAAATGAACAAATCAAGAGACTATACGTACAGGCGAGGATGTGGAGAAATGGCACTCTCCTACAGTGTTGGTGGGAATGTAAACTGGTACAGCCACTCTGGAAAACAGTGTGGAAGTTCCTCAAAAAAAACTATCAATAGAACTCCCCAATGACCCAGCAATAGCACTGCTGGGGATCTACCCAAGGGATGCAGAAGTGCTGATGCATAGGGGCACATGTACCCCAATGTTCATAGTGACACTTTCAACCATAGCCAAATCATGGAAAGAGCCTAAATGTCTGTCACCCGATGAGTGGATCAAGAAGATGTGGTATACACACACACACGCAAGTACGCACACACACAATGGAATACTACATGGAAATGAGAAAAAAATAAATCTGGCCATTTATAGCAAAATGGATGGGCCCAGAGGGATTCATGCAAAGCGAAATGTCAGGCAGAGAAGGACATATATCATATGTTTGCACTCATAGGTCTAACAGGAGAAACCTAATAGGAGACCATGGAAATGGGAAAGGCGGGGAAAAGAGTTGGAGAGAGGGAGTGAGGCAAATCAGGAGAGACTTTTGAATGCTGAATATAAACTGAGGGCCGAAGAGGGAGTGGGGAAGGAAAAGGGGGTGATAGTCATAGAGAGGGGCACTTGGAGGGAAGAGCATTGGGTGTTATATGGAAACCAACTTGGTAATAAACTATATAAACATTTTAAAAAATAAATGAAACAAAAATTAAAAAAATAAAAATAAAACCATAAAAAAATCCCTATGGCATTTTCTTTGTTGCAGACATAGGAAAGCCCATTCTGAACTTCATATGCAATCTCAAGGGATCCCAGATGACCAAACAATCCTCAAGAAGAAAATAGTTGGAAAACTCCTACTTCTTGATTTAAAAACCTACTACATAGTTTAATAAGTAGAGTACTCTAGTACTAAAAAGGGAGAGATGTACAAAGCAACGGAATAGAATAGAGAACCTAGCAATAACCCTTACATATATGGTCAAAAGCTTTTTCAACAAGAGTGCCAAGACCATTCAATGGGGGAAAGAGTAATCTATTCAACATGAGATGCTGGGAAACCTGGATATCTACATGCAACAATGAAGCTGATCCCTCACCTTACTCTATATAGAAAAATGAGCTCAAACTGGATTAAGGGACCTAAATGTAAGAGTTAAATCTACAAAATTCAGAGGAAAAAAAACTGTAGGCAAAATACGTGATGTTGGATTTGGCAATAATTTATTGTATAAGAAACCAAAACAAACACAACAAAATAAAAAATATATAAATTGGATTTCGTGAGAATTACAATTTTTTTTTGTTGCAGGGATCCCTGGAAGCCTCAGTACATTATGTGTCTGACTCTCGCTCAGGTAATAATCTCATGGTTCATGGACTCGAGCCCCACATTTGGCTCTGCACTGGTGGCTCAGAGCCTGCTTGGCTTTGTCTGTCACTTCCCCTCTCTCTGTCCCTCTTCTGCTTCTGTGCTGTCTCTTAAAATAAATAAGTAAACTTAAAAAAGAGATTTTTTTAGGCAGCATAGGACAATATCAAAAGTGAAAGAGAATTCGCAGAATGGGAGGAAATACTTACAAAGCATATGTCACAGAAAGGATTAATAAGCAGCATATATAAAGAACTCCTATAATTCAACAACAAAATAATGAACAGCCCAATTAACTAAAGGACCTAACTAGAATAGACATTTCCTCCAAGAAGATATTCAAGTGCTGAGTAAGCACATGAAAAGATGTTGAACAATACTAGTCTTTAGACAAAAGGAAATACAAACACAATGAGATACCACTTTCCCTGAGAATGGCTTTACCAAAACAAAATAAAGCAAAACCAAAATGCATACAAGAACATAAAAAAAAATAAGGAAAAAGGATTGGGCAAGATGTGGAGAAAATGAAACTATTGTACACCATTGTAGGAATACAAAATGGTGCAGTCCTTGTGGAAAGTGATGTTTTCATTAAAATTTAAATATAGAATTTACCATATGATCAGAATATTCCACTCTTCAGTAAATATCCCCAAAATTACAGGTATGTACTCAGAAATTTGTGCATCCATGTTTATAACAGTATTATTCAAGATAACCGAAAGGTAGCAGAAAACATTCATATCTAGCTATAGATGAGTAGATTTGAAAAGTCGATGTTGATATATTCAATGGACTTCTATTCAGCCTTAATAAGCAGTGATAGTCTGATATGTACTATACAATGGATGAACCTCAAAATTATCATTGAAAGTCAAATATGCCAAATACAATAAGACAGACATATGATTCCACTCACATAAAGTACCTATGAGAGACAGATTCATAGATACGAAAACGTAGAATAGAGTTTATCAGTGTCTGTTGGGAAAGAAGGAATGGATATTTCTTGTTTAATGGGTGCAGGGTGCTGGCTTCGGTTGTTGAAAAAGTTCCTGAAATGCACAGTGGTGCTCGCTTCCCAACTTTGTGAATGTACTTGATGCCAATGGCTTGAACCCTTAAAAATGGTGACACAGTAGATTTTGTGTTATGTGTAGTTTAGACCAGTAAGAAAGATGGCCTCAAAGAAGATGATTGCCCCATGTAGAGTCTTTGATTGGACTAAATGGCTGGAGGACAAAGAAAATGTATGGTTCCAGGGACTGGTAGATTTGAGAAACCTGCCTTTGAAGAGGGGGATCGAACCACAGGAACTCCTAAACAAAGGAAATAGTTGTCCACAAAATTGTTTGTGTTCTGAAAAGGGTTGCGTGAATTGTCTGTATCTGGACATTGAGTTATACATTGAAGGGACACAGTCATTTGGGGGAGCAATCATTTTGCTGCAAGTTCAGGACTTTACCGTTGGATTTCACTGCCTAAGTGACTAGCCAGTTGCTCGAGACATAGAGAAATACAAAATATTTCTTTTTTTTTGAAGTGTCCTAAAAACTAGGCAGGGAAATATTTCAGAGGAGAGGGCTCCTGGAGACCACACATACATCCTGTGTTTTATTCTATTTCTTTGTTAGTCAAGGAGACCATTTGTGGTTTACTCTTAAAGAGTGTGAGCTGGTAAAACATTGCATGCGGCACAATTTGCTACTAAACCTGCCTCCTAAGGAGGGTACGTGCTATCACAGGCAAGTCTTGGGTGTGCCAGGTACCTGAGGTGGTTTGATTTATGTCTGGAGAAGAAAGTTGGGGTCAAGAAGATGAACTGCCAAGAAAAATGGGAAGAAATAGGAATGCATCTTGGGGGATGAAATTGAGAGAACAGGGGAGCAGGTGGTAAGAGGGATTAGAGGGTCGAAGGAGTAAGTGAAAGGTGTAAGCTCTGCCATTTGTATCTATAATTCTCATATTTCCATCTCCACCAAGCCCTTGCCCCTGAACACTGAATTTCTATCCAATCAGCCACTCGACAATTTTTGTAGATAGAAGTAAACCTCTCACAGTTAACACGTCCCAAACTGAACTCCTCCATTTCCAACACATCCTTGTACATCTCAGCTGAGACACCTGTGTTGTCTCAGAGGCTCAGGTCCAAGCCCTTGGGAGCCTCTTTCCACCACATCCCATGCATCAGGAGATCCTGTTGTTTCCCCTTCTGCAGGGACTCACAGTCTGAGCTCTTTTCCTTTCTTCTGGCCACAGTCCTGGTGCAAACCATATGTCCTTGTTTACATGAACGCAGGGAGCTTCTGAATTCTCTAGTTGCTTCTATCTATGTATGCCCTGTGGTGGTCTAATATCAACCAAATACTAGAATAAGTTAAAACTCATATTATGCCACTTCTGTCTTCAAAGCCTTGCAGTGGCAACCACGGCCCAAATCCTCAATCAGAACAGGAGGATTCTACTCTCAGGACTTGTGCACATGTTGTTCCGAAGCTGTTCAGGAAGGCTTTTTTTTCCAGAAATCACATGGCCCACACCAACACCCTCTTATAATCTTGCTGAAATCTCCCTTCTCAGTGATGCCCACCCAGGCTGCCTCTTATATACGTCTCACCCTAAAGAGTCTCCCATTCTCTTAGCCAGCTCTACTATCATGTTTTTTCTGACACTCATCACTTTCTGGTATACTGTGGGATTTGCTTAATTGGTATATCTTTAGTTTCTGGTCCTTTTGTCCTTTACTATATGATGTAACCTCCACAGCGGCCACTACTTTCTCTCTTTTAATAACCGGTACCCCCTAAGCTCATGGAACAGTTCTTGGTACCTAGTAATTATCCAGGATATATTTATGCAATGTGTGAATTGCCCAGTGCAGCCCCTTTTTGGAGACCCTGCAGTCTATTTTCAGTGGAGCATTTCTCAGGAAATTATGAGAAGCTGAGTTTCCCATGAAGATGTCTTGGGGGAGGCAACCATTTGCATATACCCAGGAAGCAGAAGGGCCCAAGAGAAGCAAACCACAAATGCTCTTCTCCACACTCTCCCTTCCGTACACCCGTTGGCAGAAATCCAGAAACCTTAAGGGATAGAAGTGGGGCCATAGGGTTTGACCTGTGAGCTCTAGAATCAGAATGTCCAAGTTCAAGTCATAGCTTTGCCATTCGCCACTGAGTGACCATGGACTTTTCTGTGACTACTTTTCTCTTCTGTAAGTTAAGGATAAAAAAGTGTCTGCCTGGGATACAAAATCATTGGAAATGACAGATGCATGCATCTCCAAGTGCATGTGGCACACAGTGAGTTCTCAGGATATTGGAACATTATTATTCCTGAGATTTCCTGAGGCCTGGAGGCATCAGCCAACACTAGACTACTGGGAACAAAATATAATTACAGGCGCAGATCATATAGGTAGGAATCTCCACGTCTTGTATCTACTTCTTTCCTCTTCACTCTGATCCAGTAGGAAAGAGGGCCACCAAGGCAGTAATACACAAGGTTCTAATCATGTTACCCAGAACGAAGTTTACTTGCCTTAGGACCTTGGTAGAGGGTGAGCAGTAAGTTTAGAGAAGCAGAAGAAGAGGGTGACTTGCTGAGAGCTACCCAAACATGTGTTCAATGTACACTTCATGTAGAGTGGATGTGATGTGAAGATGGCAGTAACGAAAGCATTTTCAAATACCTCATGTGTGTGCACATGCCTGTGTGTGTACCCTTCCTCATGCCCACTCATATGTGTACACACACACATACACAAGTGCATTGCTGAGTACATACAAAGTGTGGTCCAGCATGCTGGTGACCAGATCATTTTGAGGACTACATGAAATTGTAATACATGTTAAAAGCTCAGTAAAAATTTTGGCACATAGGAAACATCTAACACATAAGTAGCGGAAGTTTGGGAGTACACACAGTAGGATTGGAACTCTGGAGACCTCAGAGTGTGATAAGTGATGCCTCTTCTTCTGTTTCCCTCTCTGTATTTTCTGAGGTTTCTGCAGTTAGCCTCCACTGAGAGGCCACGCAGCATAACATGGTTAAAAGAAGGAACCATGGAGCTGGGTGGCCTGGACATGAACCCCAGCAGCTGCACTGACTTAGGTAGTTGACATTTGGTCACTAACTATCTCTGCCCGAATTTCTCCATCTGCTCATCGAGAGTACAGTCCTAGCTGTCAGGCAGGGGTGTTTTAGGATTAGATCATTTAATATGTACACTTGTCCAGATGGCTGATTAAAGCATCCCCTGTCTGAATACCACTGGTAACCAGCTGCAGGTGATGGAACCATAGAGGAAATGTTCACATTTGGGATTTCATGCTCTCAGATGACACCCGGTCCTTGGCCTTCTGTAGCAGCCATGTGCAGTGCACCTGTGCTTACCTGAGAGCCCTTGATATCCAGGGACAGGAGGAGATTGAGGGGAAAGGGAAGGGGATTGTACCCCAAGGCAATGCTTACCTGTGAGTCCCAACAGCACAGCCAGCAGCAGGTAAGAAGGTGGGTGGAGCCCAGAGCCAGGGACCAACATCATGGAGGCCTGGAGACCTTCTCTGTGCAAATGTGTGTGCTGGGGAGAAGGGGTCTGTCCTTTTGAGAGGAAAGCCCGCCTCCTCCCATGATTAAGAGGAAGTTCCTATGATGGGGTGATGTTGCTGTGAGGCAGCAATCTGCTTCTAGATTGTGACATAGAAGTCAGGCAGATAAGGCCTCACTTGGTGAGAGGTTCTCTTCTTACATTTCAAAGAGAGTGGAGAGGCCCAGGAGAAATACTCCTTCCACCCTGCATGGGGCCTCTCCCCACTCCACGGATCTTCCCCCATCCACTTCCCTGTCTTGAGGCCCCATGTTGGGTACAGAGATTACAGAAGTCAAATGGATAAATGTGTTTTTTATAGATTGCACTTCCTTGTCTTAACTGAAATGTCTCTGCTAACCCTAGACCATTAAATTCAGTGTTGTTTTTTTCCTTCAATGTCTTCGGGAAGTTTTACAGTTGTACCCTTAAATTTCTATCTGTGATTCATTGATCATGTTAATTTGTTCTTAGTATTTTTGTGTATATTGTACTGTAACATTACTATAAGGTAATATGTTTCAGATGGTATTAAATTTTGTGTATGTTATAATGGAACAGTCAAGATTCCTTTTCTCTTCTTCCTCTTCCTTTCCCCTCCTCCTCCTCCATTTCTCCTCCTCCTCCTCTTCTTCCTTTTTCTTTCTACGTATGAATATCTAATTGTTTCAACACCATTTGTTGAAAAGACTATTCTTTTTACATTGAGTTGTGTTGGCACCATTTTCAAACATCACCTGACCAAATATGTATTATTTATGAGTCCAATTCTTTTTTTTTCTGCTAGGGCAAATTTTATTTTTAAAATATTTAAAAATTTTTTATTGTTAGGGTTGATGTACAGTGCTATATTAGTTTTAGGTACACAACATGATAATTTGACATATGCATGATGCAACACTCCGTGTTATGTATAGTCACTATCTGTCACCGTATTATATTATTCAAGTGGGGTTGACTGTATTTCCCTGTGCTGTACATTTATCCCTGGGATTTATAGGAAAAGGGAGTTTTGTTTTCAAGGTTTTATTTAAATTCTAGTTAGTTAACATATAGTGCAGGTTTGGTTTCAGGAGTAGAATTCAGTGATTCATCAATTACATTCAACCCCCCATGCTCATCATAACAAGTACCTTCCTTAATACCCTAAACCCATGTAGCCCACCCTTAACCCACTTCCTTTCAACCTTGCATTTGTCTTTATTATTAAGAGTCTCTCATGGTTTGACTCCCTCTGCCTTTCTCTTTTCCTTCCTCCCATATATGTTCATCTCTATTATTTCTTAAATTCCACATATGGGTGAAATCATCTGGTATTTGTCTTTCTCTGACTTTCTTTTGCTGAGTATGATACACCTAGCTTCATCCACGTCATTGCAAATGACAAGATTTTATTCATTTTGATGGTTTAGTCATATTCCAGTGTGTGTGTGTGTGTGTGTGTGTGTGTTCTTCTTTTGCTTATATTTTCAATTTATTGTATCAAGTATTTACAATTGATATTAAAGGATTTAACACAAACACAAGCTCCTTACCAGCTTGTCAATCCCAGAAACGATAAAAGTTGAAGGAATAGAGGAGGAACTCTTTTTGTATTTATGTATATATATAGTATAGTTATAACAAAAACTATTGTATATATTTACTACTCCTCTTTACCTAGACCATATGCTAGATTAACAGATACACAGAGATAAATCAAACAATAGTTCTATTTTCTGAAAGAACCACAACCAGATGACAAACTTCCATGATATACCACTGTATTTCTCTGTTGGCTCTTTTGACTGCAAGCAACCTCATCACCCCTAAAGAAGTGGCCCTTACACATCTGACAGAGTTAGATAAGTAGATTCAGTCATATGTTTGGCTCAAATGGGGATAGAATCTCTGCACATGGCAGGTAATAGCCACCAAGTCCAAGGAGGGTGAAGGCTGGGACACTGTCCCTGTAGGGGAATGACCCACTCCAGAGAAAGTAGACAATTACTACAGGAAGTCCATTTGGGAGTCAGGGAGCTCTTGAAGATGAGCCCCCTCTGGCCAGGGCCTGCTGCAGAGATTTCAGGTACTTGTTAACAGATTCCTGCATTGATAAATGTATGGCTGAATGATAGTGAATGCATGTGTGATGCATGGTTGGTTGGGGGAATGCATGGATGAAAGAATGAATGGGATCGATGAAAGCCTCAAAATCTTGCTCTATCTTTTTTTCCACTTTGGCCATGAAAGATGCAAAGATGAACATTAAATGCCACTTTAAAATTTGTTAAATGTTTTATTTATTTTTGGGAGAGAGAGAAAGAGAGAGAGCAGGGGAGGGTCAGAGAGAGAGGAAGACACAGAATTCGAAGACAAGCCCAAGATTCTGAACTAGCTGTCAACACAGAGTCCTATGCGGGGCTCGAACCCATGAACTGCGAGCTCATGACCTGAGCCAAAGTCCGACGATTAACTGACTGAGCCACCCAGGTGCCCCTAAATGCCATTTAAGAATCTCCAAGGTGTTGAGTCACTCTCTGACTTGATAATTCTAAGATTTTAAGATTAACAAATTCTACATCTTTCTGATTCCAAGATACTGAGATTTTACATTGGAAGGAACTAGGATTTGGAGAGGTTCAGTAATCACAAGTGAGAAAGCTGGGATTATGACAGACACAGCCTGTTTCACTGTCATACAAGTGGGACACCCCAACTTTCGGGCTATATGCATTTATGATTCTGGCTTCTGAAATTATGATCTAATGACTTCTAGAACTCTTTTCAAGTGGTTTGCAGCTGTACAGTAGAATGTGTTCATAATAGAGAAAGTTTGCAAGATAAATATCATAAGCTGTTATATATTTCAGTAGAATTCCTATGAAGACACAATATGATACACTGTAACATTAAAGCAAAGGCACGGAGATCTGATTGTGGTTCCTACACTGGCATCACAGCCAAATGCAGGAGAATGGCAGGTAAGCCACCTGTACTCACCTTTTTCAGCTGGAGGGAAATATGTAAATGTTCCACAGCCAGTGAATGGCATGGAACGTGGTTGGACTTGAAGAGAACATTAGTGAGGAAAACTAGTTTCCCAGAGAACTGATGGACACCCTATTCACACTGTATTTAATGAAATTAATGAAGAGAGTAGCAAGAAGCAGGAAACACTGGTTGTCCTCAGAGAATTAGAGAAGAGGAGAGCTGAGGCTAGACCAGGGCAGACAATGGGAAGATCAAGTGCCAGGAGACAGACTCAACCCCACCAGGACAAGTAGTCCAAAGGAGACCTGGGCACGGGTGACACACAAGAACCCTCCTGCTGGTCTCTCAGTTCCCCAGCAGTCATAGTAGTGGACCGCAGCCACTCATAGATTTCCTGTGTGGGGAACGATGTCTTGACAGCATGTGGTGACCCTTCAGGGAGCTGTGACCAGGCCCTAGTGACATTCAGGTTAGAAATGAGTGAGTGGAGGAGCGCCTGGGTGTCTCAGTCAGTTGAGCGTCTGACTTCGGCTCAGGTCATGATCTCATGGTTCTTGGGTTCGAGCCCTGTGCTGAACTCTGTGCTGACTGCTAGCTCAGAGCCTAGAGCCTGCTTCAGTTTCTGTGTCTCTTTTCTCCATGCTCATCCCCTGTTCATGCTCTATCTGTCTCTGTCTCTCAAAAATAAATAAAATGTAAAAAAAAATTACAAAACATAATGAATGAGTGGAATTGTGCGAGCTTGTAGAGGTTCTGCCTGCCTGAGGATCCCTTTGTTTTGTCTCAGAAGATATTAGACTTGTGGGCTTTCCCCGTGTTGAGATTCCATCCAAATCCAGAGAATTATATGGGGCTGCCATGTCTGTGATTTATGTTGGAGTCAGGAAGTAGTTCAAAAAGACACAATGCATATTCTTGAGTTGAGGTTTGTCCCTGAACCTCAGAAAGGCCAGAGAGACTTCTGGGCTCAGTTTAACAACTTTTTGGACCATTCAGTGCACACACACAGTTGCATTTAACCTATTAAATATCATTTGATTTTGGAGTTTTTCTGGGCCTGTGTTGAGGTTTTGGTGTTGGGTCATCATAAAGGGCATGGTGTGTCACATGGTTTGATTTAATTTTGGGCACAGGCCCCAGACTGACAGAAGAGACATGTGTAGAATCCCAGTCTACAGGGTTGTTTGTGGATGAAGGGACACAGTATCCAGTGTGTGGTGATGATTTGGCACATGTTTCAGATTTGACAAATTTAGTTTTACATACCAAGGTGATGGACATTGTCAGGCTATACTCACTTTTCACAGAGATAAAGACCTTGAACCAGTTACATATGCCACCTCAATATGGCCTAATGTTAACTTCACACAGGGATAGGTGCCCACATCCTTCGGTGACATGTCACTGATGAGGATGGAATAGTCTGTTTGGTTGACCACTGTGTTTTCCACTTGGTTTCATTGGGAGAAGAGGCTTTTGGAGGAAAGGAGTGGATATACTCAAGAAATCTCCTAGGAAAGTGATGGAACCAGCATGTTGGTCTCTGACTGTATCACACTAGAATGGATTCAACTCATGCACAATGGTTGTGTCCAGAGACTCTCAGCCCACACAGAACCTATGACCATTAAAGTCCACAAGTCCATTGTCACACACATACTTCTAGGGCTATTTTGTCCCTGGTTCCTTGTGAGCCCTGCCTCCGCTTAGGGCTCTACAGGATGTTGAGCTCAGGAGCGGTGTTAGAGCAAGAGGAGAATGAGAGCAGGCGCAAACTGCCTATGGGAGATGACAAGACTCTCCTCTCCCTGTGATGTCACCATCAAATACATTGTTCTGAAATGGCCGCATCCATCCTCCAAAGCAATTCACTGCCCCTGCTGATGGTGGAACAGAATCTTTCTTCCAACCTCCAGCACCCCATCCCTCCCACTTCCAGGATACTTCTTACCTTCCATTCTGACTCTAAACTCTTCAGATACTGGGAATTGTGTTGTCTTGCTGGTCAACAGCACTGGATTTGTAACCAGATGTCAAGGTTCTAATCCTGAATCCACTTCTTGGTGACTGGCCTATATATCCTTTGACTTTGAAATTTCATTTGTATAGTTCAAATATCCAAAACTGAGTTCATTTTCTGCACGTGGACATCCTCTTGTCCCCTGCCACCCTGTTCAGTATGTGGCACTTCCTCTCTACATTTGATCAAACCAAGAAGGGGCTTTTGCTCTGCATCTTCACTTGTCCACTCTTGTCTGCCCACTTGAGGCCCTCTTAGTTTACCTCCTCAATACCTGTTAAGTCTATTTCTCCATCTCCATCATCATCTCTTGCCTGAATGAAAACTATTACTTCCTAATAGGCTACCCCCATCTTGTTTTGCCTGGTGTCAGTTCTGCCTTCTCCTTTACCCAGAGTGGTCTTCTACAACACAGATCTGAATATAACTCTTCTTGCATAAATGGTTTTGTGGTTTCTCATTGATTTTATGTACCCAGAGTGTTTGGTGTATAATACATGATATATGGTATATGGCATGTCGAATATGGGATGTGGTATATGGTATGTAGAATATAGTGTGTGGTATATGGTAATTGGAATGTGGTATATGGTATACGTATATGGCATGTGGCAATGTAAACAATCCATTCTTCCATGACTGGCTTTGCTTCTAGAGACAAAAGGATCCCCACTTTTTCCTGGTATTGACCATAATCTCTTATTCCACATTGGGTTTTCTGGGAAACAGATGTTGACATTAATATTAACTAGTAGGTCATTTTCTGGCAGTACTTTTAGGATTTAATCTGTGGGAGGGAGAAGAAGGGAGCAGATTGTTTAGAAGTTGAGCTCCAATGAGAAAGAATAAAATATGGCCATTTGTAGCAAAGTGGATGGACCTCGAGTGTGTCATGCTAAGCGAAATCAGTCAGGCAGAGAAGGACAGATATTATATGTTTGCACTCATAGGTCTAACAGGAGAACAGGAGAAACCTAATTGAGGAGCAGGGGGAGGGGAAGAGGGAAAGAGAGTTGGGGGAGAGAGAGGGATGCAAAACTTGAGAGACTATTAAATACTGAAAACGAACCAAGGGTTGAAAGGAGGGGGGAAGAGGTGGTGGTAATGGAGGAGGACACTTGTGGGGAAGAGCACTGGGTGTTATATGGAAACCAATTTGACAGTAAACTATTTTTAAAAAAATAGAAGTTGAGTTGTAGTGAGGTCTCAGTGACAACCTCAGCTGACCTCCCGAGTGTTCTTGAGCTAGAAATTTACCAGGCATGACTTTGGGCATGGTGGCACTCCTCAGCTGAGGCCATTCCAAAGAGGGTGACAACTGAGAGCCGCCTTGTGAGACCTGGTACATCATAGCATCCACCATGCTCTGCAGAGCCCCTTCCAACTCTGTTCCTTGGGCTCACGACATGGAATACCAGCCCCCCACATGAGGTTTAAAACTATCCCAAATGTAAACTGGTATAGCCGCTCTGGAAAACAGTGTGGAGGTTCCTCAAAAAAACTATCAATAAAACTTCCCTATGACCTAGCAATAGCACTGCTAAGGATTTACCCAAGGGACAAAGAAGTGCTGAAGCATAGGGGCACATGTACCCCAGTGTTCATAGCAGCACTGTCAACAATAGCCAAATCATGGGAAGAGCCCAAATGTCCATCACCTGATGAGTGGATCAAGAAGATGTGGTATAAATATACAATGGAGTATTACGTGGCAATGAGAAAAAACGAAATATGGCCAATTGTAGCAAAGTGGATGGACCTCGAGGATGTCATGCAAATGAAATAAGTCAGGTGGAGGACAGATACCATATGTTTGCATTCATAGGTCTAACAGGAGAACAAAAGAAACTTATTGGAGGACCATGGGGAGGGGAAGGGAGAAAGAGAGTTGGGGAGAGAGGGGGACGCAAATCTGAGAGACTATTGAATACTGAAAAGGAACCAAGGGTTGATAAGGGAGGGGGAATGGGAAGAGAGGAGGTGGTAATGGAGGAGGACATTTATGGGGAAGAGCACTGGGTGTTATGTGGAAACCAATTTGACAATTAACTATTTAAAAATAAATAAATAAATAAATAAAACATTATTAACTGTAAAAAATATTTTTAAAACCTATCCCAGGGGATCATTGTTGTCTGTTCACACCTGGACTAACGTGGGCCTTAAAATGGAAATATTTGAGATGAATATTGTGGGGACTGGGAAGCAGCTCCTTCTGGGATCCCTGAGTGCCTGGCTCTGGAGTGAGCTCTGGCAGAGGTCAAGGGAAGGAGGAGAAGGAACCTTAAACCTCATGTGAAATGAAGCCTGAATATTTTTTAATGTTTTTTTATTTATTTTTGAGAGACAGCATGAGCAGGGAGGGTCAGAGAGAGAGGGTGATACAGAATCCAAAACAGGCTCCAGGCTCTGAGTAAGCTGTCAGCACAGAGCCCAACGTGGGGCTTGAACCCACAAGCTGTGAGATCATGACCTGAGCCGAAGCAAGACGCTTAACTGACTGAGCCACCTAGGTGCCCCAAAGCCTGAATATTAACACAAAACATTCTCACCATTCATTTTCTTACATTTCCCCCCAAGAGGGTGCAAGAGGCAGAGACTTTGCTGAAGACAAGATGTTGAAACTTCTTTTAATGGAGTGAATTTTATGAAATACTTTCACATTTAGAAAAAATGTGACACTCATGCAGAATCTTAATATACAGGTGCACACAGTTTCCCCTCTTATTAATGTCTTACAGTAGCATGGTACATCTGTTATAAATAAGGAATCAATACCAGTACATGATCATTAAGCAAAGTTCATAATTTATTAGGTTTTGTCTTGGCTTGGGCTGCTGTAAGAAAACACCATAAACTGGATGTCTTGCACAACAAGAACTAATTCCTACAGTTCTGGATCCTGGAAGTCTCAGATCAGGGTGCCTGGGTATTGGGGTTGTGATTTTTTTTTTGCCACAACAACAAAGCAGGTAGTTGTGTAGTCTTCTGGTCTCCCCACTATGAACCCAGCTGACATTGTATAAAAGTGAAAAAATGGCAGAGAATGACCAATCTGAAAGTGTGTAGGAAAATCAAGAAAAATGAGGCTGAGGGGAAGTTCAAACTGAATGTGAGTGAGGTTCATGAAGCTATGGCCACTTTCATGGGAATGCTGCCAGGGATATGGTTTCCAGAGTCTAGATATGCAGGCAGAGGAGCAGAGTGAAGGCAAACTTCCCTCGTGCCTGAGGAAGTGGGGGAGGGTTGAGAGGATGAAAATGTCCCAGAAGTGACACCAGAAAATATTCACAAATATGTTGTAAGGAGTTCACACACTGGAAGTGCAATAATGGTGAAAGCTGATCCTAATTGAGAAACAAGTGAGATAACAGAGACCTTGTTTTACTGTAAACTGTGCAGTTACTAGAGGGCAAGCACTCTGCAAACACCTGGAGATAAGTCTTTAAAAAAAGAAACCACTTCTCATTTCAAGGTTTCTTTTTTTTATTAAAAAAATTTAAAGTGTTCTTCATTTAATATTTTTTAAGAGACAGAGTGCAAACCATGGAGGGGCAGAGGGAGAGGAGAGAGAAATCCCAAGCAGCCTCTGTGCTCTCCAGGCAGAGCCCAGTGAAGGGCTAGAAACCATGAACTGTGAGACCATGACCGGAGCCCAAATCAGGAGGTGGGCGCTTAACTGAGACACCCAGGTGCCCCAACCCTCTTTTCACCCTTTCTGAAGTGTCAAATGACTGTTTTTTTTAATATAACACAATTCATTTTTTTTAACATATGCAATTATTTTCCATCATTTACAATACAGTAGTTACAATGACACTCCAAACAGAAAAGCAAAGTAAAAAATCAAAACCCCAACTTCTATTTCATGTAATTAGACTTATACAGAAATTAGAAGGTTATGTAACAACTAGTTAATCACCTAATTTCACAGCTATCTGAAGTGGCAATCGTTATATAGCAGCTTGTCTATGATACATTCAAGATACATGATACAATTTATTACTTGCCCATAAGCTAAAACACAGCCTGCTTAATACCTTTCCTTAAATTCCACCTCTATACTACAATATACTTGAGGTCCATGTAAAAAAGTAGCTACCTTTTATATAGGAAATGGATGATTAAGTCTTTGGTGTTGTAAAAGCAACTTCATTTAAACATAACCACCCCCACCACCAAAAAAAGAAGAGGAAAAAATAAAAGTAAAGAAAATAATAAGGGAAAAACCCAAGACAGGTTTCCTAGGGGACAACAAAAACAGCATGTAATTTCTGTCCTTGACGGAATGTATTAAATAAGCAAACACCCCCAACAAGCAAAACAAGTACTACAATGTAAAAATATTAAAAAAAGAAAACCCTCTCACATGCGCAAATGAAAGATTGCACACAAAGAACTCACATCTTTTCAAGCTTCAATAGCAAATATTCTGCTACTATGTATTAAATACTGCATGGTTTGCTCAAGCTAAGATGAAACCACATCATGAATCAATAAGCATTTTGCATTTTCTTTCATTATCTACTCAAAGTCATGCCTACTGCACCTCTAAACATTTCATTAAATCCAATTATACAGCAAATACTCCCAAAATAAACTTAGATTGTATTGCAGTTTCACTTAACAGTATATAAAATGCTGTGTTGTGACAGGTATCAACTATCCATTCGATACTGAATCAATTTTTCTTAAGCACTACTAACTGCTTGCTTTTTTTGAAGCTAGATCATTCTGAAAGTTTCCGTTAGACCTATGAGTGCAAACATATGGTATCTGTCCTTCTCTGCCTGACTTATTTTGCTTAGCATGACACCCTCAAGGTCCATCCACTTTCCTACAAATGGCCATATTTCATTCTTTCTCATTGCCATGTAGTACTCCATTGTGTATATATACCACATCTTCTTGATCCACTCATCAGGTGATGGACATTTAGGCTTATTCCATGTTTTGGCTATTGTTAACATTGCTGCTATGAACATTGGGGTACATGTGCTCCTATGCATCAGCATTTCTGTCTCTCTTGGATAAATCCCTAGCAGGGCTATTGCTGGGTCATAAGGGAGTTCTATCGATAGTTTTTTGAGAAACCTCTACACTGTTTTCCAGAGCGGCTGCACCAGTTTACATTGCCACCAACAGTGTAGGAGGGTGCCCGTCTCTCCACACCCTCGCCAGCATCTATAGGCTCTTGATTTGTTCATTTTAGTCACTCTGACTGGTGTGAGATGGTATCTTAATGTGGTTTTGATTTGTGTTTCCTTGATGATGAGTGATGTTGAGCATCGTTTCATGTGCCTGTAGGCCATCTGGATGTCCTCTTTGGAGAAGTGTCTGTTCATGTCTTCTGCCCATTTCTTCACTGGGGTATCTGTTTTGTGGGTGTGAAGTTTGGTGAGTTCCTTGTATATTTTAGATACTAGCCCTTTATCTGATATGTCATTTGCAACTATCTTTTCCCATTCTGTCGGTTGCCTATTAGTTTTCTTGATTGTTTCCTTTGCAGTGCAGAAGCTTTTTATCTTGATGAAGTCCCAAGAGTTCAGTTTTGCTTTTATTTCCCTTGCCTTTGGGGATGTGTCGAATAGGAGATTGCTGCGGTGGAGGTCTAGGAGGTTTTTTCCTACTTTCTCCTCGAGGGTTTTGATGGTTTCCTGTCTCATATTCAGGTCCTTCAGTCTCAAATGACTGTTTACCAAATGAATAATAGGTTCACTGTCCTTTCATGTCTCTATACATTCACAGCTGGCAGTTGCCTGGTTTCCAATGTGTTGAATTAAAATTCTAAAGGTCACAGCAAAAATGTTACTTTTTGCTCTGATTATTGAGATCACTTCCCATGGTTTCAGCTGCACCATCATAGTTTAGGTCCTGCACCACTGTGCAGAGGAGCACTGTCTTCATTTATCATGTTGGCCGACCTTAGATCTAGCGAAAGAATTCAGTAAAGTTATGAGGTGTGGGAACACAGGGTGAGGAACAGGAATTGCTATTTTGTGAGGGTGGTTCATGGAAGGTGTGTTTAATGAGATAACAAGTGAGGAGAGCTTGAAGAAGGGAGAGACTGAGGCATGCACATCTGTAGGGGGGAAGACAACAGAGCAGAGATACAGGTTGACTTCAACTTCCATAGGATCACTGTGGCTGAAACTGGAGAGCATGTTAGAGACATAGCAATGGTCCAGGAAAGGATACTCTTGGCCAAGACTGGGGAGCAGCCAAGGGATGTGCACGTTCTGGGTGGAGCTCACTGGTGTGTGGGAGGGGGCTTGTACTCACACGTGAGAGCTTTTCAGGAATTTTGTAAGCTAGTTGTTCAACTATTGGCAGCTGGAAATTGGCCTCGTTAGGAGTGTAGACACCACAGAAGTCGACAAACACCACAAATCAGGCTTCTTTTTCTGTCCAAGCGTGGAACGTTTAACACCGTCTGGTTACTGGACATACATTGTGAAGGCAGAATTAAAAAAGGGATATAAAGAAGGAAATAAAAAAAACCGTTCTTGACTTCTGGACTGCCAGCACATGTACGTGAGCAGAGGGCCATAAAGGATGAAGGTGACTGGAGAGTTAGTGTTCCCATCACAGGGAGAGGAGGAGGGATAGGACAGGTCAGCAATGAGGATGAGAGACCTTTTTTCCCTTCAAACCAGGATGAGATTCATTTGTATTCAAGAGGGATTGAAGAACCTCACCAAAGCTGGGGAGCCTGGGGCTTGGCAGGAATAACCCTTGAGAGCATGGACTTGAATGTGTAGTTCATGACCACAGTGGCCAAGAATGGATGGGAGATAGACTGGCGTGTGCACGAAGACTTGTTTCTCAGATTCCAGTGAGATATTGATGTGTAAGTATCCAGTGACATTCCCATGGCCCTTGCTCACTCCAGCTATGAAGACTGAGCTCTGGGGGCATCAAGGACGATGAGGAGGAGCAACAGGAACTGTGGGCAGGTGGGTCTCTGGGGAAGAAGGCATTTGGGGCAGAGTTCTGGAAGCTTCTGGTTGTTTCTTGTCTTAGGCTGGGACTCTCATGGAAGGAAGGAGGCAGCAGACTGAGGGTGGTTTGTAGGAGGGGAGGGAGAGAGGAGCTGTGGGCCCATGTTCGCATTTCATGATCTGCTCACCATTCCTGAAATGTTCTCCTCATCTCTTATGTCCTCGGTGCTATTTTTTTCTTGGGACACCTGTTGTGAGAGGACAGGCAGCCCCTGACATGGACTCTGCCTCCTCAGCCTTCCTCCCTAGGTCCCGATCCCCCTTCCCGACTCCTTCAATCTGTCCCCCATAGGGCCAGAGTGGGAGCTGTCCTCAGAGCACCCAGCATGCATCTGTCAGCATCTGTCTAACTCTTGTATCCATGTGCCCAAAGTATCTAGAGATGGTGTCCAATGGGTTACCACCCAGAAGTCGCTCATTCAACCTGCCCAGAAACTGTAGGTCTTCTCAGTACATCCTTTCAAACCCCTTGACCCCATCCAACTCTTACATGACCCAATAGTCTTTCTGGAAGTTGGAAACCTCCCAGAAGGATCCCTGAGGCTCCTGAGGGTCTCAAGGGAGATATGTTACCTGCTCTTTACTCCAAGTGGGTGCTGACCCTGTGTGACCGGTGGGCTGCCCCTCCCACAGATCTGGCTCCTTTAGGGATGGACCTCGCCCTGCCCTCCTCGTCCATAACTCACAGTCAATCCACTGCTTCCTGTGGGCATAGATGGCAGAGGCAGTGACGAGCAGCAGCAGCTTGGGGCCCAGGCAGAACGTCACAAGGAGTGGAGTGGACAGTTCTCGATCTGGAAATGAAGGGACAGAAGCAACATTAGATAGAGACACAGGTATCCACTCCCAGGGGCGTCCACTTACTTCATCTGTGGAAATCTGGACCTGTCAATGCTCTGAAGTGCATGAATCTCCCCTGTGGGAGGCTCGAGGCAGATCTCAGGGTAAGAAGTACCTCATCTCGCTCACCCCTTCTCAGGCTACCAGGTGCCCTTCCTGAGGGAAGGGGTGGAGACATGAGAACTCAGTAACATGTAAGTGAGCTTACTGACCTGGTCTCCACACTGTGGTGCAAGGACTTCCATCCCCTTTCAGATGAGGGAACAGGCTCAGAGTTTATGGAGGGTCACAGGATGAGTGGGAAATCCCTCACTGGTGTCCCTTAGGATGAATCTGAGACGGAATTTTGGACCTGGGCAAGTCCAGTCCTCCGGGTCATAGGAAGGAATGTCAACCTGGACTCAGGTCGAGTGAGGACAAGGTAATGGTGACATGACAAGGTGTACAAATCCCCTACTTTGTGCTACATGGGAGTCTCAATGACCGCATGGTCTTGTGCTGAGGGAACGCTCAGGGCTGCCAGACCTGACAAGTCCTACTGGCTGGAGAATACCCTGGTTCGGAACTGAAATGGGTTTAAACATGGGAGGGGCCTCAAACACCATCCAGCCAGTCCAGACTCCAGAGCCGAAATCAGGTACCATCTTTGTGTTGTGCATAGATCACTGGATCTGGAGGCACAGCTTCAGATTCTTTGCCTTTTCACAATGACTAGATTTTGCTCTCAGATTTACATCAAGAATTTCAAATATGTCATTCTTCCTCATTGCCATATGTACTCCATTGTGTGTGTGTATATATATATATATATATATATACTGTATATATATATATATATACAGTATATATATATATTCTGCTAGAATAGGGCTGCGTGGGGAAATATAGAAGACAGATACTGAGATATGGGACAGGGTCATTGAAGACAAGGCATTCAGAGCCCTCAGGGCACTTGTGTCTGCTGAGGACAAGGCAGCAGCTTAGCTCTTCATCTCTGAGTACAGCTTCTGAATGCAGAGGGAAAGCGATAAAATAACAGTAAATTCTCTGGTAACCTGACTCTCAGAAATCCTTGAAGAGCAATCACAAACTGCATAATCTCTGGGAGACAAAAGAGAAATATCGCCAAATCCAAAAGCACAATCCCATATTCCACTGCCTGCCCACCCTCACCAGTTGCAGGAAAGGGCAGGTGAATAGGACAAGGAAAACTATACAAGTTAGCTCTAGAGTTTTTAGAAATCCCACTGCCGATATGAAATCCAACTTAAATGAGAAAACAGAAATATGTTCTGCCCATCAGGATACTGATCAAAGTAAATAGTTTCAAAGTATGCCTGACTTAATATGGTTGGCCAAGATCTCTCAGAGTATGTGAATATGTGGTCCCTTAGAAGGCAAGGTAGACTGTGTGGTAACTAGCTATGATCCTGAGTGGGTCATTGTCTTGGGCTATGTAAATGGAGCCAACGGAATCACAGAGACCATTACAAGTGAAGGAAGGAGGCAGGAGAGTGGGAGCAGAAGGCATATTGGCCACAGCAGAGGGGAGCCTGGAATAAGACCCTAGGAGTAGAACAACAAGGACACTGAATCTCCTCCAGATCTCCCAGATGAAATGCAGTCCTGCCAACTCATTGTAGATTTTCTACCCCTAGAAATGGAAGGAGAAAATCCATGTTGTTTTAAGCCACTAAGTGTGTGCTGATTATTACAGCAGCAATAGGGACCTGATACAGGGAGGCAGCAGCATTTAAAAAAGACAGATGTGTATATAGAGGAGGTGGGCATGATTCAAAATGCGTAACTTTGGGGGAAAAGCAAAAAAGATAAAAGAGGTGCTGTTTCAAAGTCAAGTGGTGAAGGGAAGAGGAAAACCGTATAGGCAAACATGGCATCCTGAATGAAGAACAGAAAGATAAGAGGACTCAGAACTCTCTCCTTCCAATGCCCAAACAGCCAAACAACTCCAATATCATACCTGGTTATGCTATAATGAGAAAATAGAGATTTATTAAGTATTATTAAATACCTTCGATCCATAAACATGAACAAAAAGATGTGTATCCTTAATCCAATATATTGGACCTATGATAGCAGTGACTGGATCCCTGGGATGCCCAGGGGAGTCTGTGGCATCCTGGTGGTCCAGGGTCACATAGGCATCCAGGTCTCCAACCCAGAGATCCCTAATATGCGTTTCCAGTCATGCACACTAACAAGCTTGCTAGTTCAGGCACACTGGAAGCACTAGAAGTAACAGCCCTAGTGTGAGCTTCAGTGCAAGGTCAAAGACAAAAACCCTAGCCCAAACCAGTCCAGAAGAGGAGGTGTTGATGTGTCTCTTCCCGCTCTTCTGGTTCAGTACAAGACTGACCCTGGAAATGATATGAAGTCCAAGAATAGGAGAACTCTGCAAGTTGGAAGAGGAAGGCAGGCAGGTTGGATACCTGCATCTGGAAGAATACAGCACCAGATATCCTGGCTCCACCCTCCTGACTCCCCAAGCACAGAAGGCAGTCCAGGCGTGGAACTCAAACAACAAAAGACTAGTATCAATAATCCTAGTTCCCATTTCAAATAATGAGGAGCAAGATAAACCCAAATCAAGCAGAATGGGGTGGGGGAGGGGGAAGAGGAGGAAAAACAATGAAATGGAATAGAAACAATAAATTCGTCAAGACAAAAGTGAGTTTGTGGAAAAGATCAATAAAATTGAAAAAATTCTAGCGATTCTGACAATGAAAGAAAGTGAAATATTTCCAACATCAGGAATGAAATACGATATCAATACAGACCCTACAGATATCAAGACGATACCAAGGTAATATTATGAGAACCTTATGGGTAGAAATTGGATAACTCAGAGAAAATGGCCCAGCTTCCTCAAAAGCACAATATGAAATGAATAATTTGAGTGGCCCTAGGTATTCAAATTTTCTTCATATTAAAAAAAAAAGGAATTGTGTAGTTCCTTGTGGTTTCACAGGAAAGTTCTATCAAGCATTTAGGGATGAAATAAAACCAAGCTTGGTGCACAAAATAAAATCTTAGAAGACATTTTGGAAAATCTGAATATAAGTTCCATTTTAGCTGATAGTAGGGAATTATTGTTCATTTTACAAAGTGTGTAATGGTATTGGTTTTGTACAAAAACCAAAGTCATTAATGACATGACCACACAATTATGAACTGCATTTGCTACTGGATGTGCATCCATGACTAAGTCATTAGTGCACACAATTATGCAATACCTCTAGTTTTTGGAGAAGTTGTTCTCCCCTTCGTATCTCTACTCTCCAAGTGGGCAGGGTCACGGACACTTGGTGACCCAGTGTTGACCTAGCAATGAGCACAAGGTCCTAGGATATGTTAGAAGCAAATGGGCCTTTGAAAGTTCTTCTATATCAAAGTCTCCTGGAAACATGGCTCATACACTTCCTGGCTTTACATGAGAGTGAAATCAGATACAATTTGGCCATAGAAAGGGGACTCTGAAGGTCCTTAGGACGATGCCCATCTGTTAAATCAAACAAATGTTTGTTCTACAGGCTGGAGGTCCCTGTCCTCAGGGACTGTTTCCCTTGACTAGTTTAGCCGTCACCAGGACTAGGGCAAGGCATCTTCACCATCTGTCCCATTGTTCTGAGTCCCTTCTGAAAATTATTAGCTCCCAGAGTGGTTGAAGTAGGATGAAGATCAGAAATGAACTGGAATTGGGATCAAATAAATATGCAGTGAGTAACCATGATTATTGCTTTCATTTTTAATCAAAGCAGGAAACAAAGGTTTCTTGTGTAATGAGCATCCATGGTCACTTGGGGGCCTGGTCCAGACTCAAAACTCCGTCCTCAGAGTTACCTTCCAGAATATCAGAGTGGCAAGTACAGACCTTGTCTAGAAAAAGGATAGAAAGTTGTAAGAGGGATAGATATCAGGGCAAGGTGAGAAAGAACAGAGAAGTAGGGGCTGGATGGAGTGGGGACCTGGGTCCTATCTGGTGAATACACAGGAGGCAGGACGTTAGCAATGGGATCATATACCTCCAGCTGTTCTTTCTGTCTCTAACACATGTTTATGTTGAAAGATCTAAAAAGCTATGTACCAAAACCTTAAATTTGGTCCCTCTTGGAGCATGGGTTTTGGGGAGGGAAGCTCATATCATTATTCTACTTTATATCTATAGACATCTAGATTATTCTATAATAGGACTGGATTACTGCTTTTAACATGAGAAAATAAAAGAATACATTTAAAGCGCCAGGACAGTTGGCAGGTTGGCCTCACCCTGGGTTGTCAGTGTTTCCTGGTCCTTCTGGTGGGCAGAGACCACAAGGGTATGGTTTTTGGTGACCGTGGGCTGCCCGTCATGCTGCACCTGGCAGGTGAGAACCACATTTTCCGTGTGGGCGGATAAATTCACCAGGAGCCAGCTCGTCCAGTTATACGTCCCATCCTTGTTCTCTATGAGGTTCGAGGCCAAAGAGGCCGTTTCTGTTCGTGACACGTTTCCGTTCTCCAACCAGGTCAGCTGGAGGCGCTGGGGATAGAACTTCTTCACCTGGCAAGTGACCTTCACCTGGTCCCTTGTCACGGGTTGCTGAGCAACCTCCAAGGTGGGTGGAACTGAAACAGCACAGAGCAGAAGCTCTGACTTCATAGAACAGACACATCACAGGGGAGGGGCTTGGGAACTTAGCTCCCATCATGTAGGCAGGGAATCAACCAAAACAGTGCTAGGCATTCAGTGGGTGCTCAATGGTGAGGGTAGTCTTTGCATGTGCATGTAATACCTAGCACACTGCCCAGCACACAGTAGGTGCTCAAAGACTGGCAGTTCCCATTAGAGTGATAATGAGTGAAATCATAATACAGAGCTCCTGGCATGCAGTTGGAATAGAACAACTAGCAAAATACATGAAATTACCAAGCTCACGGGGGTTGGATTACAGTAAGTGTTAAATAATTGAAACGGCTATGGGAAAGTAAATGAAACTATTTAGCACAGTGCTTGTCACATGGTAAGTGTGCACCTGGTATCTAGATATAAAACAGTCGGAGGTGACTTTGTCTCTAGATGCCCAGTGATTGGGAGGGTCTGTCAGGAGACAGGTTCCAGGGCACAGAAGGCTGGGAGCTCAGAGAGGGGGAGGGCCAGACTGGCAGGCTTGGGGGCCAAACTTGGGCTGGGGGTGACAGGCATCTACCTCGAAGGGTGTCAGACAAGTTGGCTGTCCCACAAAGAGGAGGGCCCCCCTGCAGGGTCTCATGGGCCACCTCACAGATGACCTGGGAGCGGACGTCCCCCGGGGCCAGATCCAGCGTGGTGGTGCTGGAGATGCTGTAGGAAGCACTGTCTCCCTCCGGGTCCACGGTGGTGTGGGAGGCTGGCAGCTGGTTCCCGTTTTTGAACCATTTCAGGGTGACGTTTCTGGGGGAGAAGCCGTGGGACTTGCAGGTGAAGGTCAGTCTGGTCAGGCGCGGCCCTGGCCGTGGGGCCTGACACAAGGGGTGGAGAGGGTTTGGCTACAAGAGGAGCAGTTATGAATAGTCGGCATGACTGTGGTCATCCTCACCAAGGACAAGAGTATGACACTGTGCAGAACCCTCACATGAATTTTTTTCAGCCCCTCTGATAGTATTGGGAGGGTGGTGTCAAAGATTGACTAAGCGTCAGGGGCAGGGCCCACCTGCAATTCCAGCCTGAGTTCAAGGTTCCCCTCGTCTTCTCTGCCAGCCAACTCCCCCCACCGCATCTGGGCACAGAAAGGACATTTCTGGTGGGTGTCACTCTTGGTCTCCACCTTTCTTAGCTGCCTCCCTGGACACCTTATTGACACCCGGGAGCATATGTCACAGTCAGCACAGGGGTGGGGGCAGGGAGGGAGTGGGACCCCAACCCCCATGGTAGTAGTAACCAGGTGACCAGCCTCCTGGAGATGTGGACGTGACACATCCAAGTGCCCCCTGTGAGATGGGACAGCTGACCTTTCTCCTCCTGGGTGGCATGAGGACATGCAATGTAGACCGTTTTGCTTTGCATGTTACACTGAAAATGCTTCTCAGAACCAAAACAAATCAAATGTATCTTCATCCCAAACTTAATTTATTCCTGGAGCTCCATCTTCAAGTATTTATGAATCCACTCAATTTTTCAATCTTTCCACAAATAATCCTAGGGTCTATTTGTGTCATCATGAATTTGAGAGAAACATTATAGGGTTGTTTTTCTGAATCTGCATTTTCTCTTGGGTCTGCATTGGATTGAAAACCAAATCACTGAGTGCTGAGATATCAGTGGTGGTTAAGTTCTTCTTCTTCTTCTTTTTTTTAAAATATAGTTTATTGTCATACTGGTCTCCCATGTAACACCCAGTGCTCATCCCAACAAGTGCCCTCCTCCATGCCCATCATCCATTTTCCCATCTTCCCTACTGCCCATCAACCCTCAGTTTGTTTTCAGTATTTAAGAGTCTCTTATGGTTGCCTCCCTCTCACTCCTTAACTATTTTTACCCTTCCCTTCGCCCATGGTTTTCTGTTAAGTTTCTCCTCTTCCACATATGAGTGTAAACATATGGTATCTGTTCCTCTCTGCGTGACTTATTTCACTTTTCATAACACCCTCGAGTTCCACCTACATTGTTACAAATGGTCAGATTTCATTTTTTCTCACTGTCATGTAGTATTCCATTGTATATATAAATCACATCTTCTTGATCCATTCTTCAGTTGATGGACATTTAGGCTCTTTTCATAATCCGGCTATTGTTGGAAGTACTGCTATGAATTTAGGGTACATGTGCCCCTATGCATCAGCACTTCTGTATCCCTTGGGTAAATCCCCAGCAGTGCTATTGCTGGGTAGGGGAGTTCTGTTGTTAATTATTTAAGGGACCTCCACACTGTATTCAGAGTGGCTGCACTGGTGGTTATGTTCATATTTGTGAAATAATTTAAAGGATAGAGACACAGAACAGGCGGGAGTCCTCCTGGGTCCTGGAAGCACCCACATCAGAGACTCAAAAGGGAGGGCATTTCACCCATAGGAAGTCCTGTAGGGTGTTTCCAACGTGTCAGTAATTACCCAACACCTTCTGTAACAGTTGACAGAGGGCACATATTACAGACAGGTGTATTTGTGAATATTTCACTTCCTTTTTAAAGTACATCAAACATTCTGAGGAAATAGGAAGGAGGTGTCAGTTGTGTAAATCAAGTCATAAAGAGGTCAGCTGCCAAGACACCCCTAAAGGGATATGGAATGTGATTAGTTGTATCAAAAGTGTCCTGGGCCTCTGAAGCTAGGCTGACTTATCCTGCCCCTCAGCACCTTCATCCCTGTGTAAGCCCTGTGCTGGGGACCCTGGTGTGTCCCCCACATTCAAGGGACACTGACTGTGTGATTGACCCTGTTGTAATCTCCTTGCATGCATTCAACTCACTCAGTTCCTTCAGGGGTTCTGTGAGGTCGTGTGGTCACAGACAGACAAGGACACCGGGCCCGGTGTGGGGATGATTCATCAGAGGTCATAGAGTCAGGAAGGCAGTGTTTGTTGGGTGCCTCAGCAGTAGGATCAGCCACGCTGTCAGTTGCTGCATGTGGACACTCAAAAATCACCTAACCGCCATTCCTGGGGCTTTCTGGACCTCCTCTCCAGTCCTCCGACCCCTGACCAGCTGTCTGATTATCACTACAGTGCAGATGGGACACGGAGGACTTGAGAAACACTGAGGCTAGACAGTTCTAGGAGGGGTCCTAGGGCTCACTGAGGTTCTGTCCTCTCACATGGCTGACTGTGTCTCCCTAACATCCTGCCAAGGCTGGTGTGATGATCCACATACTACAGGTGAGGATCAGAGCCCAGCAAAAAGAATCAGGTCATACCCATGAAGGAACATCTGGATTTGAGACCATCTCCTTCTTGCCAGGTGATGCAGACATAGCACCTCAATTCTCTCCTAAAAGGAGTCCATGATAATGACCATTTTGCAAATGAGGAGACTGAGTCTGACAGAAACAGACAGCTGTTGCTCTCCCCTGACTGCAGCCCAGGGGGACTTCTGGAGGCTTCTGGCATTTTCACAACAGAACAAGAGTTCCATCTTCTGGAGCCAACAGTGACTGCCACTGTCCTGTTCCCTCTGGGAGTCTCCACTGCAAGCTGTTCTGGGGAGGGGTCCCTGCAGGTGCCCAGGGCTGGGGACCCTGTAGCAACAGGGGGAATAGATGGAATCTGGAGAGCTGAGTCTAGAAAATGAACCTTGTTCACGGAATTCCCTGTCATCTTTTGTCTGCACAGCCAGGAACGGGGTTCCTGGGTGGTGTGGCTGGGATTGTGGGGGCCACTGCTCCTCTCCGGCCGCCAGCCCAGGCAGCTCAGTGAAGTATGAATTCCACAATAAGGAGAGACTCCAGATGCTCTTAGGTGTGTGGGGCCGTGTCCTCCAGGAAGAGTCTCAACGCTTCCTGAGACGTTTGCATATCTGTCTGATCCAGGGTGTGATGCTAGTCGCCCTCCTCCAAGGACTCCGTTTTGTTAACGCTTACTGCTGAAGAACAGAACAATCCAGGATTTTCAAAGGGAGGC
Organism: Helogale parvula; assembly: GCA_004023845.1. Taxonomy (NCBI): domain Eukaryota; kingdom Metazoa; phylum Chordata; class Mammalia; order Carnivora; family Herpestidae; genus Helogale; species Helogale parvula. Next base: position 58,865 of record PJEM01009117.1, read on the forward strand.
TTGGGGCGCTTTCCCTCTTTGACCAGCACAGTGACTGCACAGAGCAGGGCTGTGAGTCAGGCTGCTTGGGGTTAAATCTTGGTGCCTCTGCCCACCTGACCTCAGTGTCTCCACCTGTAAAAGGGGCAAAATGGTCCCTCCCCCACTGGTGATTTGAGTCACTGTCATGATGAAGACACAGCGTGTGGCCTGAGGGCCTCCCTGGCCCCTCTGTCTCCATCGGTTCTCATCCAGGGCTTCATCTGGGTGGGCCGATGATATAGATCTGCCTGGCAGTGGAGCCTCATGTAACTGTGTTGAGCAGGCAAGGAACATACCACTGGGACCTTCTCCAATAACCGCATAACCAGGATCAAGCCACCTTTCCTCCCTAGGTCTGGGGGTGGGGAGACTCAGTTGGTACTGTGAGAGTCAGTCCCTGAATCACAGGTGCATTTTCCGAACAGACGAACAGCAAATGACCAACATCTGGCATCTCTTCTACCAGGGGTGGCAGAGTAAACAGTGCGACTGTGTCTCTTCTCCCTGTGATATCCTGAATGTTTATAAGGAAACTCATCTCCCCCTCCCTGCGCTGGGTACACGTGTCCTCACTGGAAGGGCTGGGAACCTAAGCTTCCAGAGAGGAGGCCTTGTGTGTTTTGTTTCCTGCTACTCCCACAGTGCACAGAGCAGCAAATGCACACAGCAGGTGCTTAGTAAATGTTGAGTAAAGAGAACTCTTGCCACATCGATGTGAGTACAGTCTGAGGTCAGGAGTGAGGTCAGGGGCACCCACCACAGTACCTGATCCTTTTCTCTAGCTCAAACAGTGGAGGTCATTTTTATTGACTTCTTGTCACACCCAGGGGATGAAGGAGGCCCACGCTATACTCACTACTCACAGTGACCTGAGGTGAGGCCTTGTGACTTGTAAGGGTGACTCAGTCCCTCACCCCTGGAACCAGAGAGCTGGTAGGATTGGAAAAGGGAAGACCGAGGGAGCACACATACTGGAGTCTAGATTTTCCCAGGGTTTTCCAGCCACGGAAACGTGAGCAAATAGCACAACCTCTCCAGTCCTCAACTGCCCTGATCCGTGGAAGGGGCCGATACAGGGGCACCCATAACAGCAGTTGATCCTTATCTGTTGCTCAGACAGTGGAGGGCACTCTTATTGACATGTTTTCACAACCAGGGCACAACAGAAGCCCATGCCACACTCACCACTCACGGTGACCTGGGTGCCGGGTCCAGACTTAAACTCTACATCAGGGGTCCCTTTCTGGAACTTCACACAGTTGTAGGGACCAGCGTCTGCTGGGGTGATGTTACTGATGCGGATGGAAAAGTCCGTGTTGTTTCTCTTTGTGGCGTCTGCAACCTTTGTTACTCGAGATGGTGGGGGGGGTCTCTTCCACTGAAACTGATGATTAACTCCCTCCCTGGCCCTGAGCCCCTGAACCACTGTACCTTCCCAATGGGGACCAAGGAGGTAACGGTGCAGCACAGAGTGGCCGTCTCTCTGGCTGCCACCGACACCGACTTGTCCGGCTGGATCATCTGCAGCTCCGCCTCACCGGCCACACCTGGAGGGAACACAATGCAGGTATTTCTCATCCTTACGTGATTATGTCTTCTCAAGTGTTTACCCACAACAGCCTTTGCTGACCGAGTGAACCCGCGAGTGGGCCTTGAGCTCGCAAGCTGCATGGACACGGCATGTAACCCTCACAAGGAGCCCATAATATGTGACCTATTACAGCTGAGGACACCAAGCCACAGAGAGACTGTGTGACATGGCACACGGCAGGAGGGAGTGCCTCCGCCCTCCCTGAAAGCACCGTGCTTCCCCGAATGACTCTGCGTGTCTACTGTGTGGCCCCTTCTGGTGTTACGCTTTCTGAACCCCTGCATTCAGTGGGACCACGAGACTTCTTTAGATCACTGCGTGTGAGTTAAAGTGATGGATTAGTTTTCTGTGCTGTGCATTTAACTTCCAGAACTGTCTGTGGATTGACTCCTCTCCTCCAAAAGCACATGCACATGCTGGGGTCTGTTCCCTCAGTCTGGATAGCTGGGTGGCAGTGATGGTCAGAGCTTTCAACACACAATAAACATGTGCTTCAATGACATGTGAAACATTCTTTCAACAATTTGTGGGTTTTCTTGCTCCTATCATAATCCTTTTAGTTTCTGAATGTAACTGTACCACATTATTTAAAAATGTAATGCCTTATGTATGAGGATGTGTGTGTACTACATCTAAAACAAAACAGATGAACATATTTGAAGTGGGGGGCAAAAGAGGGAAGGAAAGAAACCATAAGAGACTCTTAATGATAGAGAACAAGGTGAGGTCTGATGTAGGGAGGTGGGGGAGGGATGGACTAAATGCGGATGAGTACAAAGGAGGGCTCTTGTTCTGATGAGAACTGGGTGTTGTATGTAAGTGATGAATCACTGAATTCGACTCCTGAAACCAATATTACACTATGTGTTAACTCTCTTGAATTTAAATAAAACTTAAAAAATAACTTAATATGAAAACCTACATAAATTTATTATCTTATAATTCTTGAGGTCAGAAGCATAAAATTGGTGTGGCTGGGTTAAAAGCAAGGCTGGGTTGAGCTGCATTTCAGACACTTGGACCAATGGAATAGAATAGAGAACCCAGAACTGGATCCACAAGTATATGGCCAATTAATCTTTGACAAAGCAGGAAAGAGTGTCCAATGGAAAAAAGACAGCCTCTTCAACATGTGGTGTTGGGAGAGCTGGACAGCAACATGTAGAAAAATGAAATTAGAACACTTTCTGACACCATTCACAAAAATAAACTCAAGATAGATAAAGGATCTGAATGTGAGACAGGAAACCGTAAAAACTCTTGAGGAAAAAGCAGGAAATAGCCTCCTAGACCTCATTCGCAGCAATTTCTTCCTTGGCACATCCCCAGAGGATGGGAATCAAGAACAAAATTGAACTACTGGGACCTCATCAAGATAAAAAGCTTCTGCAAGACAAAGGAAACAATCAAAAAAACTAATAGGCAACCAACAGAATGGGAAAAGATAGTGGCAAATGGCATATCAGATAAAGGGCTAGTATCCAAAATATACAAGGAGATCACTAAACTACATACACGAAAACTGAATGATCCAGTGAAGAAATGGGCAGAAGACCTGAATAGACACTTCTCCAAAGAGGACATCCAGATGGCCAACAGGCACATGAAACGATGCTCAGCGTCATTCATCATCAGGGAAACACAAATCAAAACCACACTGAGATACCACCTCACACCAGTCAGAGTCGCTAAAATGAACAAATCAAGAGACTATAGATGCTGGCGAGGGTGTGGAGAGACGGGCACCCTCCTACACTCTTGGTGGGAATGTAAACTGTTGCAGCCGCTCTGGAAAACAGTGTGGAGATTCCTCAAAAAACTATTGATAGAACTCCCCTATGACCCAGCAATAGCCCTGCTAGGGATTTACCCAAGGGATACAGAAGTGCTGATGCATAGGAGCACATGTACCCCAATGTTCATAGTGGCACTTTCTACAATAGCCAAATCATGGAAAGAGCCTAAATGTCCATCAACTGATGAATGGATCAAGAAGATGTGGTCTATATATATACAATGGAGTACTATATGGCAATGAGGAAGAATGAAATATGGCCATCTGTAGCAAAGTGGATGGACCTTGAGGGTGTCATGCTAAGCAAAATAAGTCAGGCAGAGAAGGATAGATACCATATGTTTGCATTCATAGGTCTAAGAGGAGAGACCTGGCAGGGGACCATGGGGAGAGGAAGGGGGAAAGAGAGCGGGGAAGAGTGAGGGACACAGATCAAGGGAGACTACTGAATATTGAAAACGAACCATGGACTCAAAGGAGGGAGGGAGGGGGTGATGGTCATGGTGGGGGGCACTTGTGGGGAGAAGCACTGGGTGTCATATGGAAACCAATTAGACAATAAACTATTATTAAAAAATTAAAAAAATAATAAAAAAGAAACGCACGTAAAAAAAACTTTGTATGATCCATCATTACACAGGCTGAGAAGTATGCAACTTAATGGAATCTGGAAGAAATTCTTTTCAAGCAGTGAAATGGTGAAATAGTTTGTGAAATAAAATGAGAAATGAATAGCAGAATCAGAAATCGAACATTCTTAAATATATAGAAATAAAACTCCTCATTCTTAAAAAGTCAAAAGTTGAACAAAAAGGAATCACAGTGGAATTTAGAGAACACCTTGCGATGAACAAAAATAGAAACACAACTTGCCAAAACCTACAATCTGTGGTGAAAGCAGCTCTAGAGGGAAATTTATGACTCATGCCTATGTTTAAATAGAAGAAAGATCACAAAATGCTTAATAACTATACATCTTGAGAAGTCAGAAAAAGAAGAGGAAAAATAAACCAGAAGCTAGCAGAATAAGGTCTAGTATCTCTATAGTATATATAAATCAAATGTGAAATAAAAACAGAGGGAAACCCTTTTGCACTGTTGGTGGGAATGCACACTGGTATGGCCACCTTAGAAAACAGTATGAGGGCACCTAAAAAAATTAAATATAGCATTACCGTATGCCCCAGCAATTGCACTACTCAGAATGTATCCAAAAAATACAAAAATGTTGATTCAAAGATGCTTAAACCCCCCCAATGTTTATAGTAGCACTGTCAACAATAGCCAAGTTATGGAAAGAGCCAAAATATGCATTGACTGATGAATGGATAATACACACACACACACACACACAATGTATATAATACTATATATAAAATAACTAATATATATACTATATACCATATACTAATATATAATATACATACTATATACTATATAATACAATGTATATGAATACTATACAGTGATGAAAAGGAATGAAATCTTGCCATTTGCAACAACATGGATGGAACTAGAGGATATAATGACAAGTGAAATAAGTCAGTCAGAGAAAGAGATACCAAAAGAGTTCACTCATATGTGGAATTTGAGAAACTCAACAGATGAACATAGGGGAAAGGAAGGAAAAATAAGATACAAAGAGAGGGAGACACACCATAAGAGACTCTGAAATACATAAAACAACCTGAGGGTTGCTGGAGGGGAGATAGGTGGCAGGGGGGATGGGTTGAATGTGTGATTGGCATTAAGAAGATCAGTTTTCAGGATGAGCTATAGGTGTCATAAGTAAGAGCTGAATCACTGGGTTTTATTCCCGAAGCCAGGACTACACTGGGTGTTAACTAACATGAATTTAAATAAAATCTTATAGGAAAAATAAAACCAATATCAACAGCCAAAAATTAAGTGCATTTTTATACATTAATGGTGAGCAATTCAAGGGAAGTTAGCAAACAATTCCACTTACACTAACATTAAATAGTATAACATGCTTAGGAGTAAATTTTCGCATGGGGATGAAAGAAGTCATAAGTGGGAAAACTTTCTCTGTGCATTGGAAGACTTCATATTTTAGGATGTCATTACTAGCTAAAGAGATCCACAGATTAAATACAAGTGCTATTAAAATCCCTATGGCATTTTCTTTGTTGCAGACATAGGGAAGCCGATTTTAAACTTCACATGCAATCTCCAGGGATCCCAGATGACCAAACAATCCTGAAGAAGAAAATAGGTGGAATACTCCTACATCTTTATTTAAAAACCTACTACGTAGTATAATAAGTAGAGTACTCTAGTACTAAAAAAGGAAGAGAGGTAAAAGCAATGGGACGCAGTAGAGAGACTAGCAATATTCCCTGACATGTATGGTCAAAAGCTTTTTCAACAAGAATGCCAAGACCATCCAACAGGGGAAAGAGTAATCTTTTCAACATGAGATGCTGGGAAAGCTGGATATCTACATGCAACAATGAAGCTGAACCCTCACCTTACTCTATATAGAAAAATGAGCTCAAATTGGATGAAGGGACCTCAATGTAGGAGCGAAATCTACAAAAGTCAGAGAAAAAAAACTGTAGGCAAAATTCATGATATTAGACTTGGAAATGATTTATTGTATGAGAAACCAAAAGCAAACATAACAAAATAAAAAATATATAAATTGGGATTCATGAGAATTAAAAAGTTTTGTTGCAGGGGTCCCTGGATGCCTCAGTCCATTATAAGTCTGACTCTGGCACAGTCATGGTTCATGGATTTGAGCCCCACATTTGGCTCTGCACTGGTGGCGCAGAGCCTGCTTGTCATTGTCTCTCACTTCCCTTCTCTCTGTCCCTTTCTGCTTCTGTGCTCTCTCTCTTAAAATAAATAAGTAAACTTAAAAAAGAGAACTTTTAGGCATCATAGGACAGTATCAAAAGTCAAAGAGAACTCACAAAATGAGAGGAAATATTCCCAAAGCACATGTCTCAGAATGGATTAATAACCACCATATATAGAGAACGCCTATAATTCAACAACAAAATAATGAACAGCCCAATTTAAAAAAAAAGGACGTAGGAGTAGAATAGACATTTCCTCCATGAAGATATTCAAGTGGTAAGAAAGCACACAAAAAGATGTTGAACAATACTAGTCCTTAGAAAAATGAAAATCCAAACCACAATGAGATACCACTTTCCCTGAGAATGGCTTTTACCAAAAACAAAATATAGCAAAACCAAAATACATACAAGAAAATTTAAAAAAATCAGGAAAAAAGGACTGGGCAAGATGTGGACAAATTTAAATCATTGTACATTATTGTCCGGAAATATAAAATGGTGCAGTCATTGTGGGAACAGTGATGTTTTTATTAAAATTTAAACATAGAATTTATCATATGATCATAATACTCCACTCTTCAGTAAATACCCCCCAAATTACAGGTATGTACTCAGATATTTGGAACACCTGAACACAGGCAATAGTAGTCAACAAAATTGTTTGTGTTCTGAAAAGAATTATGAGAGATTGCCTATGTCTGGACATTGAGTTATACATTGAAGGGACACAGTCATTTGGGGGAGCAATCATTTAATTTCAAGATCAAGACTTTACCGTTGGATTTCACTGCCTAAGAGACTAACCAGTCTCTTGAGACATTGAGAAATACAAAATATTTCCTTCTTTTTGAAGTGTCCTAAAAGCTAGGCAGGGATCTAAATCAGAGGAGAGGGATCCAGGGCATCACACATACATCCCGTGCTCTTTTCTATTTCTTAGCTACTCAGGGAGAACATTTGTGGTTCACTCTTAAAGAGTGTGAGCTGGCAAAATCAGGCACTTAGCCCAATTTGCAACCAAACCTGCCTCCTAAGGAGGGTACATGGTATTCCAGGCAAGTCTTGGGTGTGCCAGGAACCTGAGGTGGTTTGATTTATGTCTGGAGAAGAAAGTTGGGGTCAGGATGACGAACTGCTAAGAAAAATGGGAAGAAATAGGAATGCATCTTGGGGGATGAAATGGAGGAAACAGGGGAGAAAGGTGGTACGAGGGATTAGAGGGTCGAAGGAGTAAGTGAAAGGTGTAAGCTCTGCCATTTGTATCTATAATCCTCATATTTCCATCTCCACCAAGGCCCTGCCCCTGAACTCTGGATTTCTATCCAATCAGCCACTCAACAATTTTTGGAGATAGAAGTAAACCTCTCACAGTTAAGATCTCGCAAACCGAACTCCATATTCTCCCAGAGGCTCAGGTCCAAGCCCTTGGGAGCCTCTTTCCACCCCACATCCTATGCATCAGGAGATCCTGTGGTTTTCCCTTCTGCAGGCACCCACAATCTGACCTCTTTCCCCTCTTGTCCTGGCCACAGTCCTGGCACAAGCCATATGTCCTTGTTTGCATGAATGCGGTGAGCTCCTGAATGCTGTTGTTGCTTCTGTCTATGCCTTGCGGTGGTCTAATCTCAACCAATATCAGAATAAGTTAAAACTCATTCACATTATGTCACTTCTGTCTTCAAAGCCTTGCAGTGGCAGCCATTCCACTCAGAGTAAAAGCCCAAATCCTTGACCAGAGCAGGAGAATTTTGCTTTCAGAACCTGTGCACATGCTGTTCCGAAGCTGTTCAGGAAGGCTTTTCTACCAGAAATCACATGGCCCACACCAACACCCTCTTATAATCTTGCTCAAATCTCCCTTCTCAGTGATGCCCACCCAGGCTGCCTCTTTATATACATCTCACCCTAAAGAGTCTCCCATTCTCTTAGCCAGCTGTATTATCATGTTTTTTCTAACACTCATCCCTTTCTGGTATACTGTGGGATTCGCTTAATGGTATATCTATTGTCTCCAGTCCTTTTTCCACTATGATGTAACCTCCATATGAGCCACTACTTTCTCTCTTTCAGTAGCCAGTACTCCCTAAGCTCATGTAACAGTTCTTGGCACCTAGTACTTATCCAGGAAATAGTTATGTAATGTGTGAACTGCATTGGTCAGCCCCTTTTAGAGACCCTGCAGTCTATTTTCAGTGGAGCATTTCTCAGGAAATTATGAGAAGCTGAGTTTCCAATGAAGACGTCTTCGGGGAAACAATCATTTGCATACACCCAGGAAGCAGAAAGGTCCAAAAGAATCAAACCACAAACGCTCTTCCCCACACCCTCCCTTCCCTTCACCCATCTGCAGATCTGCAGAAACCTTAAGGGATGGCTGTGGGGTGACAGGGTTTGAGAAGAGGAATGGTTAGACCTGTGAGCTCGAGAATCAGAATGCCTGAGTTCAAATCATAGACCTGCCATTCACCACTGAGTGACCATGGACTTTTCTGTGACTACTTTTCTCTTCTGTAAGCTAAGGGTAGTAGCATTTGGGGACACAAAAAAAAAAAAAGAAAGAAAGAAAAATGTCTGCCTTGGATACAAAGATCATACATAGGTAATGACAGACGCATGCCTCTCCAAGTGTGTGTGGTACACTGTGAGTTCTCAGGAGACTGAAACATTATGAGGCCCTTAATGTCCAGGGACAGAGGGAGTTATGACTCATGAGATTTCTTGAGGCCTGGAGGCATCAGCTGACACAAGTGATTGGGATCAGGATATAATTACAGGCGCAGATCATATAGGTAGGACTCTCCTTGTCTTGTATCCCCTTCTTTCCTCTTCACTCTGATTCAGCATGGAAGAGGACCACCAAGGCAGGAATACAAGGTTCTAATCATTTTACCCAGAAAGAAGTTTGCTTGCCTTAGGACCTTGATGGAGGGTGAGCAGTAAGTTTAGAGAAGTGGAAAAAGAGCTACCCAAACACGTGTTCAATGTACACTTCATGTAGAGTGGATGTGATGTGAAGATGGCAGTAACGAAAGCATTTTCAAATACCTCATGTGTGTGCACATGCCTGTGTGTGTACCCTTCCTCATGCCCACTCATACGTGTACACACACACATACACAAGTGCATTGACAAGTACATACAAAGTGTGGCCCAGCATGCTGGTGACCAGATCATTTTGAGGACTACATGAAATTGTAATACATGTTAAAAGCTCAGTAAAAATTTTGGCACATAGGAAACATCTAACACATAAGTAGCGGAAGTTTGGGAGTACACACAGTAGGATTGGAACTCTGGAGACCTCAGAGTGTGATAAGTGATGCCTCTTCTCCTGTTTCCCTCTCTGTATTTTCTGAGGTTTCTGCAGTTAGCCTCCACTGAGAGGCCACGCAGCATAACACGGTTAAAAGAAGGAACCGTGGAGCTGGGTGGCCTGGACATGAACCCCAGCAGCTGCATTGACTTAGGTAGCTGACATTTGGCCACTCTCTCTGCCTGAATTTCTCCATCTGCTCATCGGGAGTACAGTCCTAGCTGTCAAGCAGGGGTGTTATTAGGATTAGATCATTTAATATGTACACTTGTCCAGATGGCTGATTAAAGCATCCCCTGTCTGGACACCGCTGGCAACAAGCTGCAGGTGATGGATCCATAGAGGAAATGCTCACATCTGGGATTTCATGCTCTCAGATGACACCCAGTCCTTGGTCTTCTGTGGCAGCCATGTGCAACTCACCTGTGCTTACTTGGAGGCCTTTAATGTCCAGGGACAGGAGGAGGTTGAGGCGGCAGGGGAAGGGGATTGTACCCCAAGGCAATGCTTACCTGTGAGTCCCAACAGCACAGCCAGCAGCAGGTAAGGAGACAGGTGGGGGCTGGAAGCAGGGGCCAACATTGTGGAGGCCTGGAGACCCTCTCTATGCAAATGTGTGTGCTGGGGAGATTAGGCCTCTCTTCTTTTGAGAGGAAAACCCGCCCTCTTCCGTAATTAAGAGGAAGTTCCTATGATGGGGTGACATGGCTGTGAAGCAGCAATCTGTTTCTAGATTGTGACATAGAAGTCAGGCAGAGAAGGGTTCACTTGGTGAGGGTCCTCTTCTTACATTTCAGAGAGAGTGAAGAGGTCCAGGAGAAAGACTGCTCCCTTTCTGCATGGGGCCTCTACCCGCCTCCAGTAGGCTCCTTCCCCCATTTTGAGGTCCCAAATTGGGTGTGGAGGTTACTTAAAAAAATAAGAAAACAAAATGTTTTTGTATGTCCTTGCCTCCAATTAAACACATCGTTTCCTCCACTCTTTCAGCAGGGGAAGTGGGTTATATGTCCCAGAAATCACATTCCCAGGCATTTATCTAAGCACAGAAGACCACGGCCAGACAAAAACCTCACATGACTGTTTAGAGCTTCTTTCTTTGTCATCGGGAAAAAAGGGACACATCCAAAATGTCCAGCATTAAGGGGATGTTTGAGCAAATGTAGCAGATTTATACCAGGAAATACTTCTCTGCAATAAGAAGGAATAAATTATTTACATGTGCACAACCTATAAGTTTCTCAAGGCATTATGTTGAGTGAAGAAAATCACTATCAAAATGTCACATACTGTGTGAATCCACTTACACAACATTCTCAAAGTTGTAGAGAGCAGAGTGGCACGTGCCAGAGATTTGGTGTGGTGAGGCTGGTGGGCACAATGAAAGTCTAGCACAGGAAAATCTTTGTTCTGAGACACTTTCAGTGTTTTTCAAAGAATAAAAATTTAAATTTTCATGACGTGAAATTGATCGATGTTTTCTTTTATCAATTCTACTTCTTGTGTCTTTTCTTTCTTTTTTTTAAAAATAGTTTATTGTCAAATTGGTTTCCATTCAACACCCAGTGCTCTTCCCCATAAGTGTCCTCCTCCATCACCACCACCTCTATCCCCCCCCCTTCCCCTTCAACCCTCAGTTCATTTTCAGTATTCAATAGTCTCTCAAGTTTTGCCTCCCTCTCCCTCCCCAACACTATTTTTCCTCTTCCCCTCTCCATGGTCCTCCATTAAGTTTCTCCTGTTCTCCTGTTAGACCTATGAGTGCAAACATATGGTATCTCATGTCTTTTCTAAAAAGGTCTTGGCTAACCCAAAACCATTAAGATTTAGTTTTGTTTTTTTCCTACAGTTTCTTTTAAAAGTTTTATGGTCTTAGAATTTAAATTTATATCTGTATCTATCTGGTCATTTAAATTTGTTTTTAGTATCTTTGTGTATATTGTACAGTAATATTTGTATGAGGTAATAATTTTAAGACAATATTAAATTTTGTGTGTATTATAAGGAAACAGTCAAGACTCTCTCTCCTCCTCCTCCTCCTCCTTCTCTGTCTCCTTCTCTGTCTCCTTCTTCTTCTTCTTCTTCTTCTCTTTACATATGAATATATAATTGTTTCAATGCCATTTGGTGAAAAGAATAGCCTTTCCACATTGAATTGCTTAGGCAATTTTGTCAAAAATCACTTGGTCAAATATGTCTTATGTATGGATCCAATATATTGTTTTCATGCCAAGGCAAAATTTATTTTTAAAATAGTTTAAAAAATTTTTTATGATCAAAGTTGACATACCGTGCTATGTTAGTTTTAGGTGCTGAGCATTGTACTATGACAATTCTGTGCATTGCACAATGCTCACTATAGTAAGTGTAGTCACCATTTGTCACCATACAACATTATTCCAATACCGTTGACTGTATTTCTCTGTGGTGTATATTTATCCCCTTGACTCATAGGGCACATGATTTTTTTCTCTCAAAGTATTACTTAAATTCTAGTTAGTTAATGGACAGTGCCCTATTGGTTTCAAGAGTAGAATTCAGTGATTCACCAATCACACCAACTCCCAGTGCTCATCATAACAAGTACCTTCCTTAATATCTAAGACCCATTTAGCCCATCTCTGACCTTCTTCTAATAACCTTCAGTGTGTTCTCTATTATTAAGAGTCTCTCAGGGTTTGATTCATCTCTCTTACTTTTTCCCCATCCATATGTTCATCTGTTTCATTTTTTAAATTTCACATACGAGTGAAATCATCTGGTATTTGTCTTTCTCTGACTGATTTCTTTTGCTTAGCATAGTATACCTAGCCCTATCCATGTCATTGCAAATGGAAAAATTCCATTCTTTTTGCTGGTTGAGTAATATTCCACTATACACATATATCTTTTTTGCTTATATTTGTTTTTTGTAAGTTCTTTTTTAATTAATTTTTTAAAATTCATATCCAAGTTGGTTATCATATAGTGTAACAATGATTTCAAGAGTAGAGTCCTTATCCATTTAGCTCATCCCCCCTCCCACAACGTCTCCAGTAGCCCTCCGTTTGTTCTCCATATTTAAGAGTCTCTTATATTTTTGTCCCACTCCCTGTTTATATATTCTTTTTGCTTCCTTTCCCTTATGTTCATCTGTTTTGTGTCTTTAAAAATTTTTTTAATGGTTTTTATTTATTTTTGAGAGACAGTGTGAGCAGGGGAGGGTCAGAGAGAGAGGGAGTCACAGAATCTGAAGCAGGCTCCAGGCTCTGAGCTAGCTGTCAGCACAGAACCTGACACGGGGCTTGAACCCACGAACCATGAGATCATGACCTGAGCTGAAGCCGGACACTTAACTGACAGAGTCACCCAGGCGCCCCCATATGCTTTGTGTCTTAAAGCCATCATATGATTGAAGTCATATATTTGTCTTTCTCTGACTAATTTCACTTAGCATAATACCCTCTAGTTCCATCAACATAGTTGCAAATGGCAAAATTTCATTTTTTTAAATTGCTAAGTGATCCTCCATTGTGTATATATACCACATGAACATTTGGGCTCTTTGGATACATTCGCTATTGTTGATATTGCTGCTATAAACATTGGGATGTGTGTGTCCCTTTATTTTTATTTATTTATTTATTTTTTAAAATAGTTTATTGTCAAATTAGTTTCCATATAACACCCAGTGCTTCTCCCCTCAAGTGCCCCCCACCATGACCATCACCCCCCTCCCCCCCTCCCCCTTCAGCCCATGGTTCGTCTCCAGCATTCAGTAGTCTCCCTTGATCTGTGTCCCTCACTCATCCCCGCTCTCTTTCCCCCTTCCTCTCTCCATGGTCCCCTGCCAGGTCTGTCCTGTTAGACCTATGAAGTGTGTGTCCCTTTAAAACAGCATCCCTTTATCCCTTGGATAAACACTTAGTAGTGCAATTGCTGGGGCATAGGGTAGCTCTATTTAATTTTTTGAGGAATCTCCATATTGTTTTCCGGAGTGGCTGCAGCAGTTTGCATTCCCACTAGCAGTGCAAAAGAGATCCTCTTTCTCTGCATCCTCGCCAGCATCTGTAGCTGCCTCAGTTGTTAACATTAGCCATTCTGATGAGTGTGAGGTGGTACCTCATTGTGGTCTTGGTTTGTATTTCCCTTATGATGAGTGACATTGAGCATCATTGCATGTGTCTGTTGGCCATTTGGATGTCTTCTTTGGAGAAATGTCTGTTCATGTCTTTAGCCCATTTCTTCACAGGATTGTTTGTGTTTGGGTGTTGAGTTTGATAAGTTCTTTATAGACTTTTGATACTAACTCTTTTCTGATATGTCATTTGTGAATATCTTCTCCCTTCTGTTGGTTGCCTTTTAGTTTTTCTGATTGTTTCCTTCACTATGCAGAAGCTTTTTATTTTGATAAGGTCCCAAAAGTTCATTTTTGCTTTTGTTCCCTTGGCTCTGGAGACATGTTGGGTAAGCAGTTGCTGTGAGCCAGGTCAAAGAGGTTCTTGCCTGCTTTCTCCTCAAGGATTTTGATGTCTTCCTGTCTCACAGGACATTTAAGTCATTCATCCATTTTGAGTTTATTTTTGTGTATGGTGTAAGAAAGTGGTCCAGGTTCATTTTTCTGCATGTTGCTGTCCAGTTTTCCCAGCACCATTTGCTGAAGAGACTGTCTTTATTACATTGGATATTATTTCCTGCTTTGTCAAGATGAGTTGGCCATAGATTTGTGGGTCCATTTCTGGGTTCTCTATTCTGTTCCATTGATCTGAGTGTCTGTTCTTGTGTCATTACCATATTGTCTTGATGATGACAGCTTTGTAATACAGCTTGAAGTCTGGGATTGTGATGTCTCCTGCTTTGGTTTTCTTTTTCAAGAAGGGGGAGGGGGAGGGGGAAGGGGGAAGGGAGGTGATGGTAATGGAGGAGGGCACTCGTGGAGAAGAGCACTAGGTGTTATATGGAAATTAATTTGACAATAAACTATTAAAAATAGTTTAAAAAATAGACTTCTCTCAAGAAAAATGTATATAACTGGATGAGGGGATGGATAGCTCATTAAAATATTCTCATAAGAATAATAAAAGATTGCTTTGGCTCTTCAGGGTCTTTTCTGGTTCCATACAAATAGGATTGTTTGTTCTAGCTCTGTGAAGAATTCTGGTGTTATTCTGATAGGGACTGTATTGGATATGTGGATTGCTTTGGGTAGCATTGACATTTAAACAATATTTGTTTTTCCTATTCAAGAGTATGGAATATTTTACCATTTGTGTGTGTGTGTGTGTGTGTCTTCTTCCATTTATTTCATACGTTTTCTATAGTTTTCAGTGTATAGAGTTTTCACCTTTCTTGTTCAATATATTCCTAGGTATTTTATGGTTTTAGGAGCAATTGTAAATGGGATTGATTCCTTGATTTCTCTTTCTGTTGTTTCATTGTTGGTGTATAGGAATGCATCTGATTTCTGTGCACTGATTTTATATCCTGCCACTTTGCTGAATTCATGGATCAGTTCTAGCAGTGTTTTGGTGGAATCTTTTGGGTTTTCCACATACAGTATCATGTCAACTGTGCAAAGTGAAAGTTTCACCTCTTCCTGACTGATTTGGATGCCATTTATTTCTTTGAGTTGTCTGATTGCTGAGGCTAAGACTTCTAGTACTGTGTTGAATAACCATCGTGAGAGTAGACATCTTTTTCATGTTCCTGACCTTAGGGGGAAAGCTCTCAGTTTTTCCCCATTGAGGATGATATTAGCATTGGGCCTTTCATATATGGATTTTATGATCTTGAGGTATGATCCTTCTATCCCTACTTTCTTAAGGGTTTTTTCTTAAAATAGTTTATTGTCAAATTAGTTTCCATATAACACCCAGTGCTTCTCCCCACAAGTGCCC
>PJEM01009118.1:0-74570 GCA_004023845.1 Helogale parvula
AAAAAAAAATAAAAACAAAAAAACAGAAAAACAGGATCTTTGAGCATGTCTGTGCCACGTGTTGGTAGAGCAGCCTAGCTCGGAAGTCACCAGTGCCGGCTTTTGTGTCCAGCTTCCAGAGCTTAGATTCTGGTCCCGCCTCCTACCCTGAGTATAGTTTTTAAATGGGAACATCTGGCTCATTACCCACGAATGAGGGGTACAGTCCCAAGTGCTTCGTGTTGTGTTTTCCATTAATGCTTGCTCTCTTTGATCATCACAGAGTCTCTTGGCAGCATTAAGATTGAGATTACCTTCATCATTTCATCCCTCTTTTTTGAGAGAGAAAGAGAGCATGCAAGCAGAGGAAAGGCAGGAGAGAGTATTGTTTGTTTGTTTTTTAATTTTAGAGTGAGAGGAAGAGCACACGCAGGGGAGAGAGTCAGAGGGAGACAGAGAATCTTAAGCAGGCTCCACGCCCAGCGCAGGGCCCAACGCATGGCCGGAGCTCAGTCTCACCACCCCGAGATTGTGACCTGAGCCCACACCGAGAGTCCGGCGCTTAACAGACTGGGCCGCGCACGCGCCCCTCGTCCCTTTCTGGAGCAAGTCTATTGGCCAATGTGGGCGTCGTGGAAAGGAAATCTAGTGTACCGAGGTATACAACAATATTCTAAAAAGTTACTCACCGTTCTAGCTGGCATAATTATCGTTACCTGAAGCTTGTAGAGGTGGCCTCTCGTCTGGTAGATTTCTCATTTGTGTTGTTTCCCCGCCCGCGGGGCGGCCTGGCTGGGCGGTGGACAGGATCACCGGGATCAACGTGCCAAGGCAGGGAAATGCCACCCGAGGAAGAAACCAGTGCAGGATTCGAGGTGGCTGCACACCACGTCCGGGGAGGGGGGAGTGCTTCCTTAGAGCAGCGGAGAGGGGCCAGGATCCCGTCCCTTGCTGTGCGACAGGCCCTGCACTAAGGCTGTGCGCCCGCACTTTTGTCCCCGTGGAAGCCCCCTGGCCCGTCCCCATGGGGTCTGAAGCACAGCATGCTGGGGACAGTCCGAGGGCTGTGGACACCTGCCCTGAAGCAGAACGCGAAGCACATTCTCTCGGGAAAGAAGCCATCCGGACCTGAGACCCGTTCTCCTGTGGCCAAGCCGGGGCGGAAACACTGCCTGCCCGAGGCGGCCTGTCCCACCACATCCACCCGTACAAGGGGGGACCCCCCGCAACCCCTGTAAATGAGCTCTTTGCCTTTTTTGTCCAGGTGAAGATGCCCGATGTGGAGTTTTTCGTTAACTTGGGAGACTGGCCTTTGGAAAAAAAGAAATCCACCGCGCACATCCATCCAATCTTCTCCTGGTGTGGCTCCACGGATTCCAAGGATATCGTGATGCCTACCTACGACCTGACCGACTCTGTTCTGGAAACCATGGGCCGGTGAGAGCCGGGTCCGGGATGACCCAGAGCCTTGGGTTTCTCTCCTTGGTGAGTTCTTTCCCAACAGCCTAGGCGCCGCGATGGTGTGGGAGGAAAATGCGTCGCGCTCTCTGTCTTCCAGAGTCAGTCTGGATATGATGTCCGTGCAAGCGAACACGGGCCCCCCCTGGGAGAGCAAGAACTCCACCGCGGTCTGGAGAGGCCGAGACAGCCGCAAAGAGAGGCTGGAACTGGTTAAGCTCAGCAGGAAACACCCGGAACTTATAGACGCTGCCTTCACCAACTTCTTCTTCTTCAAGCACGATGAAAGCCTGTACGGTCCGATCGTGAAACACATTTCCTTTTTTGATTTCTTCAAGGTAGGACATCAGTTGTGTCCAATCCTTTTTGTTTTTTCAAATGTCTTCATGTAGGGGAGGGAAACTGAGGCCTATAAACTATTGGGAGTGAGCGAGATAAGCACAAAATTTAGTGAGCACCAAGGTATGAGGCCCCGGGGACCATTTTTGGCAGGGTGAGGTGGACAAAGTTCCCAGACCGGACATTAAACGTGCATCGAGGGAGGGGTGCCTGGGTGGCTCACTTGGTTAAGCGTCCAACTCTTGGTTTCAGCTCAGGTTGTGATCTCATGGTTCGTGAGTTCAAGCCCTGAATGGAGCTCTGTGCTGACAGTACAGAGCCTGCTTGGGATTCTCTCTCCCTTTCTCTCTCTGCCTGTCCCCTGCTCATCCTCTCCTTCTCTCTCTCTTTCACTGTCTCTCAAAATAAATACATAAATTTAAAAAATATATGCATTGAGGAAGGTTGGGGTCTGGGTAGGGCTAGAATTTTTTTCCCCAACTAACCCTCAAGGTAAGCACATTTCAGTTCCAAATTCTTTCTTATTAAGAATTACATGTAGGGGCGCCTGGGTGGCTCAGTGGGTTAAGCATTCGACTTCGGCTCAGGTCATGATCTCACAGTCTGTGGGTTCGAGCCCCGCGTTGGGCTCTGTGCTGACAGCTCAGAGCTTGGAGCCTGCTTCAGATTCTGTGTGTGTGTGTGTGTGTGTGTGTGTGTGTGTGTGTCTCTCTGTTTCTCTCTCTCAAAATAAAGTCATAAAAAATGTTTTTAAACAAATCAATACATGTATGCGATTTTACAAATTCTTCTCCCCAGAGCATCGTAACAGTCTGAGGAAGAGATGAACCAAGTGTCTTGTCTCAGATTCTCTGATGGGAAAGTGTCTTGAAACCCATCCAGGTGACTGCCTGGGAATTCTAGAGATTAGAGAGACCTTTCGGTGTCTATTTTGTGGATTGCTCCTGCTTCCTGTGGAGGGATCCTTTTTCTAGCTCCTTCTAGGCAATGGGACACTGCCCTAATCTCTACACCACTAAGTAAGTAGTTTTGTTTTGTTTTGTTTTTTAAGTTTATTTATTTTGAGAGAGGGAGAGAGAGAGAGAGAGAGCAAGCCAGGTAGGGGCAGAGAGGGGGGGAGAGAGCAAATCCCAAGCAGGCTCCACGCTGACAGCCCAGAGCCTGACGCAGGGCTTGAAACCACAAATGACGAGATCATGACCTGAGCCAAGATCAAGAGTCAGATGCTCAACCAACTGAACCACCCGGGCGCCCCTAAGCCACTAAGTGGATTTTAAAGACCCATGTCCTGGAATGAAAAGTGGACAAAAGGTACTCACCTATCCTCTGAGTGTAAGAAAGTAAATGATTTGTGAGCTCTGTCTGCACCTGTGGCCAGGTTTTCTTTCCACGGGTTCCATGGCAGCAGGAAGTCCTAACCAATGCCACGAGTTGACTTGTCAGTGCTTCCTCCATATGCATTTCATTCACAAAGACTTTTGAAAGAAAGAGACGTTACCAGCCATCCCTCACCAGTGGGTGTTGCACGATGCCTTTGCTTTATCCCCGCCTATTGCATTTGCTACCGCTAAAGATTAATTGGTTACCAAGGCTCTAGGAATATTTTCATTCATAGACGCTCTTGCGTCTACACTTGTTGATTTCAAGGCTTATATGTGGCCATCTGATGTTTAAAAGGTATGGTTGGGGCACCTGGGTGGCTCAGTTAAGCATCTGATTCTTGATGTCCGTTCAGGTCATGATCTCACGGTCGTGGGATTGAGCCCTGCATAAGATTCTCTCTCTCTCTCTCTCTCTCTCTCTCTCTGGCACTCCTCCACTCTCTCTCTTTAAAAAAATCCAAACAGGTATATTCATATGGCAAAGACTACCATCCTTAGGTGCTCACGTGTGATCAGTCAAATATTAGAGGGATCACAAAATCACGATAAGCCTATCTTTCCTAGGTGGTAGCCTTTGGTCAGCAGTCTTAATATTTTATCGTCCGCTTTAACGTTAGACGTGTGGCCCCTTTGTGAAATGTGGGAGAGCATCACGGTAAGCCTTGAGCTCTAGGCCAGGTGTTAATATGATAGCGCTCACTCCATGGCAAAGGCAGGGGGCAAAATCTGGCCAGTTTGTATCTGCCAATGATGAGGCTTTAAGTGTGGAAAGAGGAGGAGAGTAAAGAGAGTGGAGAGAGGAAATGTAACAGAGGCTTTCCTTCTGCTGGTTTGCAGCATAAGTACCAAATAAACGTGGACGGCACGGTGGCAGCATACCGCCTGCCGTACCTCCTCGTCGGCGACAGCGTTGTGCTGAAGCAGGACTCCATCTACTACGAGCACTTTTACAATGAGCTGCAGCCTTGGAAGCACTACATCCCGGTGAAAAGCAACCTGAGTGACCTCCTGGAAAAACTTCAGTGGGCAAAAGATCACGATGAAGAGGTGAGATCAGTCTCCTCTACCCCCCTCTCATGGGCTCATTGTAAATGTCTTGTGCCCAAAAAGCATGTGGGATCCTCAGCCATACACCCTTACCTGCCAGGGGGGAGCCACCTGCCCGTGGTAGCACGTCAGTGCCCCTCAGGGCGAATCCAGTCATTGGGTCTTAGATTAACTGTGCACTCCGCACTGGAAACAAAAAGCTAGACATTGACCTTGAGGATGCTCTCTCTTTGTTTTGGGGCAGATTGATCAGAGCCTCAGGCACTGCCTCACCTCTACTCACAGTATGAAAATTAAGATGTTCAGAATGGCAGGAAGAAAAAAGCAGCTGCCGTAGATCAAAATGCAGGATTGCATGAAGGAAACCTCAGGCAAATTGCTCAAAATTGTTAAGGCGGTGGCCTCAGCTTTGTCTGGCATTTACTTTAGAAAGTCACTGTTACCTCATTTAATGTGTGCCTTCCCTCTGCAAGAGGCTTCATTCTAGAAGGTCCAGTAGGAGTCCTCAAGCTTTCAAGTCTAAAAAAACCCTCCCTTCAATCTGAGCGTACTCTTGTTAGATGCCCCCTTTAGCACGGAACACTACCGCCAAAGATCTTCTTCCTGCCGTGGTCTTAGGATACATGTACCCTGAACATCAGTTTGCATATGTCTGCACGGGGGAAAAAACATGTTTCATTAAGGGACTTTGTTGTCATTGTTCCCACAGGCAAAGAAGATAGCAAAAGCAGGACAGGAATTTGCAAGAAATAACCTCATGGGGGATGACATATTCTGTTATTACTTTAAGCTTTTCCAGGTCAGTATTTTCTAAGAAACAGACGTACTGTTTGCAGTTGGGCGTGTTAGGAGCAAATAACATTTCACCTAATCGTTTCTAAAAGCATATTAACATAAAGAGATACATATACTTCTGTGTGGGCAAAAACCAGGGACCAACATCAAATCATAATGACAATAGTACAAACCCCAACATTAGCTAGAGAGGAATGCTGCAATGTCACGGGGAAAGTATTTATGTTAGCACTCTGTGTTGTGTGGTGAAGAAACTGGCCTCTGATCCTGCCAAGTTATGGTACATGGATCTGTATTTTCTCTTTGTACAATCTTTTTTTAAAAAAATTTTTAAAGGTTTATTTAGTTTTAAGAGAGGAGACAGAGTGAGAGTGGGGGAGAGGCGGAAGGTGGTAAAAACAAAAAACCCTGCAAGTCATATAAATGAAGGATGGGGCGCCTGGATGGCTCAGTCAGTTAAGCATCCGACTCTGGCTCAGGTCACGATCGCCCAAATTGTGGGTTTATAAGTTCGATCCCCACCTGGGACTCTGCTGTCAGTGCAGAGCTGGCTTCGGATCCTCTGCCCCTCCCCCACCCACAGTGTTTTCTCTCTCTCTCAAAATAAATTAAGTATTAAAACATTAAGAATAAATAAATGGACAGAATAAGGAGAGGTGCCATCAGTAATAGGCAGCCAGTGGCCAAAGGACAGCCCCCTCTCAGAAACTCTGTCATCGGGGGCTTCAGGGGAGTATGAAGAATTTTGCTTCTCGCAACTCGACACGTATGAGTTAAAAGGACCATATCCTAGAAATGCCAGCGTATCTGATTTGGGAACGCACTCCAAGTTTTGAGCACTTTTGAACTGTTGCTCCCACAGGAATATGCCAATTTGCAAGTGAGAGAGCCCCAAATCCGAGAGGGCATGCAGAGGGTAGAGGCGCAGACTGAAGATGACCTCTTTCCTTGCACGTGCCACAGGACACAGGTAACCCGCGTGGCGGTGTCAGAGCAAGAGCGAGGCCCGCCAAGTCCTCACCCGCTCCTGTCGGCCTTCAGCCGGGCACCCAGTATCCGAGCCTCTCCGGGGGCCTCAGGCACTTGAGTCTACTGGAGAGGCAGATGCCGTGGGAACAACACGGCCAGAGAAAGGGCACTGAGACGCAGATAAGGGAGAAGGCCAGGGGCCTCCGGCAAGTGAGAATTCACATCCCATGGCCTTTGATATTTATAATTTGAAAAGTATTTTCACATGCATCACAGGAGATGGCTTTGGCAAAGTTCATTGTCTGAGTTTAGAGATGAAAAAATATATAGCCATGATTATTCACGTTAACAGATTATTCATTTAAGAGCAATCTCTGTTGATATCACCAATATATGACTTCACTAATAAAAGGCAGGTTCGCATAGACTTGTAAGGCTAAAAGGACCTTTCAGGGGGCACCTGGCTGGCTCGGTCCGTGGAGCAAGCGAATCTTCATCTTGGGGTTGTGAGTTTGTGACCCATGTGGGGCATAGAACCTACTAAAGGTTTTTTTTTAATTAAAAAAAAAGGACCTTAGGGGTCACCCAGGAAATGCCTCCATTTTATGGTTAAAAAACAGAGCCTGAAGAAGAATTTGGCTCATAACCACCCAGCTGGATTATAGCAAAGCTAGGACCAAAATCCGGTCTCCATCACCAGATTGTGTGACGGGTTGTGTGCAAAGATGTGGTGTGGCAGGGAGGGCTGTTTTGATTGGAATTGCTTTTTGTTTGGATGAATATATACTGTATAAAAGTGCAGTGTATGTCACACGTATATACCTATGTATACATATATATTACATACATATATATATATATATATATATATATATATATATAGAAGATACATTGGCTTGACATTATTTTAAGCAATGGCATCATATCTCTGAAAGGAAAAACTCAAAACTTGGTCTTGTGACCGAAGATGAAAAGGCAGATTTGGCGTCTGTCATGCCTGATTTACAAGGGAGTTTCAAAGGAATAAAGCAACCAGTGGTATGATAGAAACAGTTTCTATATAAGTCTGTTACATATAGAAAAATTGCACATTGCAATTGGTTACATTCTGGTAACTTGGAATCTGCCTGGTGGCAGAGTCACCATGACAACAGCAAGTGCTACCAATCAGTTTGGGGTATTTTGTTTTTTGGGTTTTTTTTTTCTTTTTACCTTTTTTTTTTTTTTTTTCGAGTAGGGACTTGCCACTAAGTAGCTAAATCCCCCCACCCAACCCAGTAAGGTACTTCATCAGTGTTAACCCTTGTCAGTGCTGGAAGTTCATAAAATTATATTAAAGCCATTGACCAAAAAATTGCCAGAATTGGGGGCACCTGCCTGGCTTAGTCAGTAGAATATGCGACTTGATCTCAGGGTTGTGAGTTCAAGCCCCACATTGGGTTGTAGAGATGACTTAAAAATAAAATCTTTAAAGGGGCGCCTGGCTAGCTCAGTCAGTAGAGCAAGCAATTCTTGACCTTGGGTTTGACCCCACAATAGGTATAGAGATTACTTAATAACTAAATAAAATCTTTAAAACAAATTTCCGGAATTGAAATGTACCCACTCAAGAAGTTTGTGATTTTGTGTCACACTGTTGTTGGCTCCAAATGAAACAGGGCAGCTTCCTTCCTCCAGTCCTCTTTTTTATGTTTTATCTGATGTTGAGGAGTGCCAAATCAGTACCCTCCACTGACCGGCGGCCTTAGGGGCTTTGTGAATGTCCTCCTCACTGTCTGTTCCAGGCCTTCCCTGACATGATTCATAACACAGAGCCCTTTACGGTAACGCAAACACGTTTGTGTTCCTCATCAGCAGTCCGATAAAGCACAACGTGACTTTCCCCAGGGGGGGTTCCACGCACAGTCCTAGGCCCTACAAACCTCCAGCCCCCACTTGCCTTTTCCCTTGCTTCCAACTTTAGGGGAAAATAATTGATAGACTAATGTAAGTTATCTTGACTCATATAAGACTTCGTGATGGCACTAAATATTTTGCTTCTCAATTGCAGACCAAAGATGAACTCTGATATGCAAAATACCTTCCCTTCAAATAATGGTGCTCTGAAGACTCTTTTTAACTGAAATAGAAGAATGTTTTTTTAAATATTAATTCTGTGGACAATATAAAATCTGCTATGTGATTGTCTGGATTATGAACATATGTTTCTTCTTAATATGCAGTATTCCCGTGACCATCCGTTAAAGCACAGTTTTAGAATTTTATAATAAAACCACTTTTATTTTAAAGACCTGTGTTGTGTTAATTATTGCTGTATTTGGACCATGGAGCGGTACCCAGGGAGTGTGGCCCTGTGTGGAGCATCACAGCACCCACCGCCTACATGCACACACGTTCTATGTGACAAAGCAGTGACCTGCTGTCTTCAGGCCACTGTTATTTTGGATAATTAGTCCCTCGTGGCCAAACAGAATTCCAGCAAATACACCTTATAAGGCCTGCATCTGTAATCTAGTTTCTCACCACTTCCCAATGCGCATCTTCTAGTCCAGCAAAGCCAGCCCCTCACTGCTCTGCTGGCTCCTTGTTTCTTACCTTCCTTGGTGATGCTCTCTCGTGGCCTGGACTGCCACGGCTCTCTTCCGGTTCAGTTCCCCTCCGGGGCGCAGCTCAGAAATCACTCATCCAAATCTCCCCGCCTGCATATTTGACTCACTGCAGTTACCCGACTGTGTTAGTGATCTCGTCATTACCAGATTCTAAGCAACTTGACCACAGAGACCATGATCTTCTAGGTCATTCAATGGGGTGCCCACAACGAGAAAAGCTCAATGAATCTCGAATTGGTGAACACTGAAAATCACTTTGACATGAGATTAAGAGAATTAAAAAGGAGATAGAAAGCCTAACACCAAACCATAACATAATGTCCTGCAAATTCCTTTACCTAATGGTTTCCCTTTCATCTATCCTCCAGTTAAATAATCTACTGTAATTTTTTTTACATTGTGGAATATAGCCTATACACAGAAAACTATAAAACATGAATCTGCATCTTGAAAATAGTTATAAGAAAACACCCATGTATTGACAAAGATTCTTTGCTTAACTAAACTTTAGTCAAGCTCCTGAACCTTCGAGGAGCATCTGGGTACTTCTTATAAAATCTGGTTTCAGCAAAAATGCTGCTAAGTCCGTTGAGTAAGAATCCCCATCCTCCACATCTGATCACTCGTGTTATCTCTGGGTTCCTGG
The DNA here is from genome assembly GCA_004023845.1 of Helogale parvula. Classification (NCBI taxonomy): domain Eukaryota; kingdom Metazoa; phylum Chordata; class Mammalia; order Carnivora; family Herpestidae; genus Helogale; species Helogale parvula. The sequence continues at coordinate 9,225 of PJEM01009118.1, forward strand.
TCCTCTCCCATCCCCCTCATGACTGATCCGCTCGGCCTGTCCTTAGCAAGAATCCCGCTGGGTCAGATTTCCCAGAATCCCTCCCTAACCCTGCTGTTTCCTCACAGTAATTTTCTATCCACTGACATCCACCCTGCTCTTTGGCTATATTTTCCTACTTTTACGTGCTGAAATTAGAATTGGGCTGGTTCTCTACCAAGATCTCTTCCCCTACTGCAGGAGTCCTGAGTAACATCTATTTTATTTTATTTTACTTTATTTTTTACCACTTTACTCTCTAGCTCTGACTTTGCTTTGATATTACCACTCAGGTTCAGAAATGGAGCACTGCTATTCCTTAGAGGTCCCCTCTGTCTCTCACCCTATTATCTCCCGCTCACCTGCTCCCCTGTGGCCACTATTGTGATGGTTGTGATGATCTTTTCCTTGGACAGTAAAACCTTGGTTTGGGAGCCTAATTAGTTCCAGAAACGTGCTTGTGATCCAAAGCTCTTGTATGTCAAAGTGAATGTCAAGAACCATTGGCTCGGTTATGATCATGTGATGCTTGGCTTCCCAGACTACTCATGTTACAAGACATTGCTTGTGAATCAGGTTAAAATTTGTTAGAAATGTTTCCTCATCTTGCAGAACCCTCGCAGAACCAGTCGCTCACAATCCAAGGTTTTGCTGTACTTATTTACAGTTTTACCGCCTACATATACCTCCCTAAGCAATGTAGTTGAATTTTGCCTTTTTTAAATTTGATCTAAATGGAATTGTACTGAACATAATGTTGTCATTACTTGCCTGTTGAAGTACATAGCGGCAGCACATTCATTGATATACGTAGGCGGAGTTTCATTCTATGAATAGGATCACCCTTTGATCCATTCTTTTATGCACAGACATTTGGGCTGTTTCCAGTTTTTGACAATTCTAATTAAAGCTACTATCGGCATTCTTATTCATGTCTCCTGGCTACATTTGCTTTGGAATAACATTCCTGGGTTATAGAGTATGTATGTCCGTAGTTTTACTAGATAATGTCAAACAACTTTCTAACTTGATTTTCCCAATTTACATTCTGCAGCCAAGTACAGGATTTCCAGTTGCTGTACTTCCTTGCTAACACTTGCTATTATCAGACTTGGAAATTTTTTGCTAATCTGGGGTAAAATGGTAACTTGCTATGTTTTAATTTTCATGTCTCTGATTACTAATGAAGCTGACCATCTTTTCATGTGGTCATAAACAATTTGTGATGCCTTCCCTACAATTTTTTTATTTGTTTGTTTATTTACTTACTTTAGTTCATTTCCCTAATAAGTTGTTTCACTTCCTGGTAGATTCACAGAAGTATATTTTAGAGTGAGTACTTTGTTGATGGACTCCACTGCATACCTCCTACTTTATGGCATGGTTTAAGTTCTTATTGCAGCGGGGGGGGGGGTTTAAATTTTTTAATGTTTATTTATTTTAGAGAGAGAGAGAGAAGGTACACACAGAGAGAGAGAAGGTACACACTGAGGGACACACAGATTTCAAAGCAGGCTCCAGGCTCTGGGTTGTCAGCACAGAGCCTTATGCAGGGTTCAGACTCACAAACGGCAAGATCATGACCTGATCTGAAGTCAGATGCTTAACTGACTGAGCCACCCAGGTGCCCCTGCAGTATTTTTTAATGTTCAAAAGATGATTATTTTTTTCTTTCATAATTGAGTTCTTATTGGTTGTTCTGAAGACCAGGAAGACATCTCAATTTGTACACAATTCTTAACATATGTACCAAAACTCTAAACAATCATGTACTTGTGATTCTTTTGTAAGCTATTCCATTGACTTTCCATCTTAAAATCTGGAGGCCGATTTTCCTTAACAGTATATCAAGTACCAGTAGCTTCAAATGTTGATACACTATTGCATTACTACATCCCATTAATTCACAATGTAATATCATATACACTGCAGACACAGATTTACAGTCCTGCACAGCACATTAACAAAGTTTCTAGGCAAACAAACCAAGATGTTGTAGAATGTACAAAATGCTGACAGAGCCAAGATCAAGGAGGGGTGTTCTTTAGGAAACAATGGTTTAAATGTTCAAGACATATTAAACACATGACTGACCCCGAACTGCCATTCAATAGGCTTTGTATTGTGGAATATAAAAACAATCCCATCTGTGAACTGTTGAGCAGATACCTTAGACGATCAAAGCCTCCCATATCCAATACCCCAGTACTTTCTGACTGTGCCAAAAGTAAATAAATAAACAACGAGCAAATGATTTCACCTTTAAAAAAAAAAAAAGCATGGGCACTTAAAAAATGGAATGACGTAAGTCTCTCCTTAAAAATGTTTCTAGAGCTGGGGTGCCTGGGTGGTTCAGTTGGTTGAGCATCCGACTTCGGCTCAAGTCATGATCTCACAGGTTGTAAATTTGACCGCTGTGTTGCGTTTTTTGCTGACAGCTCAGAGCCTGGAGCCTGCTTCAGATTCATTCTCTCTCTCTCTCTCTCTCTCTCTCTGCCTCTACCCCCCTCACATTCTGTCTCTCTCAAAAATAAACAAACATTAACAAATAAAGAAAGAAAAAAAAGCATTCCTTTTGAAATTAGGAATGAGTGGATTCCCACCACCACACATGATCTACACCATTCAACCTACTGCTAGAGGTCTGAGCGAGCACAGCAAATCCAGAAAAGAAGTAGAAAGTAGGATTGAAAAATAATAAAATTGTCATTAAGAGCAGATAACCAGCTTTAGTACACAGAAAATCCAAATGAATCTACAGATAAATTGTTGGAATTAACAAGAGAATTTTGCATTTACTAAATATAAAATAAAAATATAAAATTCAGGGGCCTCTGGGTGGCTCAGTCGGTTGGATATCTGACTTTGGCTCAGATCATGATCTCACGGTTTGTGGGTTCGAGCCCCCCATCGGGCTCTGTGCTGACAGTTAGCTCAGAGCCTGGGGCTTGTCTTCGATCTCTGTGTCTCCCTCTCTCTCTGACCCTCCCCTGGTCGCACTGTCTCTCTCGCTCAAAAATAAAAAATAAAACACTAAAAAATAACTTTAAAAAATATTTACAAAATTCAATTACATTTCAATATACCTGTTAGTAACATAAAATGAAATAAAAATGTTTAATATAAAATTACAATAGCTTTGAAAACCTATAAAGTACATATTTGAGGAACTGAATCTAACAAAAAATGGACAGAACTTTTATAGGGAAAATTACGAAAACTTGAAAAAAGCTAACTAAATTGAAAAATATTACATGTTCACAGATTGGCAAAATCAATATTAGAGATGTTATTCTCCCCCTGCCCCCCACACACACATGGTATATAAAGTCAGTGTAATCCCAACCAAAATATGCCCTGCCCCTTTTTATGTGGAACATCACAAATTTTTCTTTAAAAATGTATGGGCCTCAAAAGTACAAGGAAAATTGAACACTCTTGAGGAAGGATGAATTGTGAGAACTTTCCCCACTATGCAGCAAGACTTTTTATAATGCTATAGTATTTATGACCATGTGATATTGGTGCAGGGCAAGGAAATATAGAACAATAACAGAATAGTGATGCATAAACAGACCCAGACCCAAATGTATGTGGAAACTCTGTGCAGTCAAGAAGTGCCAAGAGGCTGGAGAAAGGTTGCACACTGCAGTGCGGGGAGCTGGGATCGTCGGGTGTGGATGGTTCTAGAACAGATTCTAATGTTTGGGGGGTTCTCCACGCCACCCAGCAATTCTAAGGCACCAGCTGGGTTTCTTACAATTCAACTCAATTATGGCACTATCTACCTGGAGATAGCGTCAGATTCCACAGGTTAAGAGCTCAGTCCCATGAGGCTGCCATCCCAAATCCAGGTTGTGACCTGTGATTCTGACCGACTGGCTGTCTATAAATCATAGATTACCACTGCCCCTTCTTTGGGTGCAATTAATTTGCTAAAATGGCTTATAGAAATCAGGAAACTTATTTACTCACAGATTACTGGTTTGTTACAAAGAATATCAAAGGATATAAATCAATAGCTAGATAAAGAAACACATAGGGTGAGGTCCTCAACAAAGGAGCTTATGCGTTCCACTGGCCCCTGATTTTGGTTCACCAGCCTGGAAATTCTCCCAACCCAGTACTTTTGGGTTTTTATGGAAGTTTTCTTATAGAGGCATGATTGGTAAAATCATTGGCCATTACTGATTGACTCAACCTCAAACCCTCTCTTCCGTCCCGGGGAGATTGGGGGTGGGGCTAAAAGTTCCAACCCACTAAGCACATGATTGGTTCTCCTGGCAACCTGCCACATCCCTAGCTTCTTAGAGAAGTCACCTTATTGCCATAACAAAAGACACATTTATCACTGTCATAGGAAATTCTAAGGGTTTTAGGAGCTCAGTGCCAGAAATGGGAATTAAGACCTTACATATTTTTCTTATTAAAATTCACAATATCCCAGGTACCCATAGATGGAAGAAAAGCAATTGGATCCCTAGCACACAGTATATCCAAAGATCAGTTCCAGGAAGATTAGTGACAAAACACAAAACAATATTTTTAATCATCAAATAGGCCATTTCTATATTATACTAGGAGAGGGGAAGAAGAACCAGGACGTGAAGTGTTTAAGGGTGTGGGACTCTATTGTCTTCAATGAGAAAAAACTGAGAGCTTTTCCTCTATGGTCAGGAACAAGTCAGGGATGTCCAATCTCACTACCATTATTTAAAATAGTGCTGGAAGTCCTAGCCTCAGCAATCAGACAACAATAACAACAAAATAAGTAAAAGGCATCCATAGTGCTAAAGAAGAAGTCGAACTTTCACTATTTGCAGACTACATAATACTCTATGTACAAAACCTGAAACACTCCACCAAAAAATTGCTAGAACTGATACACGAATTCAGTAAAGTCACAGGACACAAAATCAACCTACAGCAATTTGTTGCATTTCCATACACCAATAACGAAGCAGCAGCAAGAGAAATCAAGGAATTGGTCCCATTTACAATTGTACCAAAAAAAAAAAAAAGAATGATAGGAATAACTCTAACGAAAGAGGTAAAAGATCTGGACTCTGAAAACTACAGAACACTTCTGAAAGAAATTGAGGAAGACACAAAGAAATGGAAAAGAATTCCATGCTCATGGATTGAAAGAACAAACTGAAATGTCTGTAACACCCAGAGCAATCTACACATTTAATGCAATTCCTATCAAGGTACCACCAGCATTTTTCACAGATCTAGAATAAACTATCCTAAAATTTGTATGGAATCACAAAAGACCCTGGATAACCAAAACAACCTTGAAAAAGAAAAGCAAGACTGGAGGCATCACAATCCCAGACTTTAAGTTATATTACAAAGTTGTAGTTATCAAGACACTATGGTACTGGCACAAAAGGATATACATATCAATGGAACAGGATAGAAAACCCAGAAATTGACCCACAACTATATGGTCAACTAATATTCAACAAAGCAGGAAAAATATCCAATGAAAAAAAGACAATCTCTTCAAAAACTGGTGTAGGAAAAACTGGACAGCAACAATGCAAAAGAATGAAACTGGACCACTTTCTTACACCACACACAAAAATAAACTCAAAATGGATGAAAGATCTAAATGTGAGACAGGAAACCATCAAAATCATAGAGAGCACAGGCAGCAATCTCTTTGACTTCATCTGTAGCAATTTCTTACTAGACATGTCTTGAGAGGCAAGGGAAACCAAAAACAAATATGAATTACTGGGACTTCATCAAGATAAAAAGCTTTTTCACAGCAAAAGAAACAATCAACAAAACTAAAAGGCAACCTCTGGAATAGGAGAAAATACTTACAAATCACATATTGGATAGGGTGAATATCCAAAGCTAATCAAGCGACACCCAAAAAATAAATAATCCAGTTAAGAAATGAGCAAAGGACATGGACAGATATTTTTCCAAAGAAGGCAGACATACAGATGGCTAACAGACACAGAAAAAGATGCTCAACATCACTCATTATCAGGGAAACACAAATCAAGACTACAATGAGATATCATCTCACACCTGTGAGAATAGCTAAAATTAACACAGAAAACAACAGATGTTGGCAAGGATAGAGAGAAAGGGGAACACTCTCACTATTGGTGAGAAGACAAACTGATGCAGACACTCTGGAAAACAGTATGAGGTTCCTTAGAAAGTTAAAACTAGAACAACTCTATGATCCAGCAATTACACTACAAGGTATTTACCCAAAGGACATAAAAATACTGATTTGAAGGGATACATGCACCCTAATCTTTATAGCATCATTATGAACAATAGCCAAATTATGGAGAGGTCTCAAATTTCCATTGACTGATGAATGGATAAAGAAGTTATGATATATGTGTATACAATGGAATATTACTCAGCCATAAAAAATGAGATGTTGACATTTGCAAAGCTGTGGATGGATCTAAAGTGTATTATGTTAAGCGAAATACATCAGGTCAGAGGAAGACAAATACCATATGGTTTCACTCCTCCGTGGAATTTAAGAAATGAGAGATGCGAAGCAGAAAGCAGACTCTTAATTATAGAGGACAAATGGAGGGTTGCTGAAGAGGAGGTGAATGGGTGATGGTCTAAATGGGTGATGGGCATGAAGGAGGGCTCTTGCATTGAGTACTGGGTTATGTGCAAGTGATGAATCACTAAATTCTACTTCTGAAACTAATGCTACAGTATACATTACCTAACGAATTTAAATAAAAACTTGAAACAAAAACATATGTAAACAATATAAAACCTTAGTGGTCATTGTAAGACTTTGGCTTTGGTTATGAGACAGATGGGAAGGTTCTGGAAGGTTTGGAGAGAGGGTTTTTACATTTCAACAGGGTCCAGTTGGTTGCTGAGTTGTTCAAGTAGCAAAGAGGTGAAAGTAAAGGTGGGAACAAGAGATTATTTAGTAGATGATTTCAGTAATCCAGGCAGAGTTGATGGGCCTGGAGGGGAGGGAGCTCAGACCAGACTGGTAGAAGTATGAGAAGTTGTTGGATTTTGCGTATATTTGCAAAAAGAGTCAACAGGATTGGCAGATTGGTGTGAGAACAAGAATAATCAGAATTGACTCCACCTTCATTGGCTTGTGCCACCGGGCGAGGCAGCAACCGAAGGTGGCTATCAGCCACCAGCCTGTTAGCGAGTAACCCCGCCTCCCAGGCACCCCGGAAGCGGCTGGAAAAACTCCCGGTCCCGGCGTGCCCTGCGCGCCGGGCCCGCGCGCCCGCGGGGCGGGGTCTGTGCGCGCGTGCGCCGTTGCGGAACGGGCTGGCGGTTCGGCGAGGCGGTCCCTTCGAGCGCGGTAGTTTGTTCCGTGCAGGGAGCCAGGACGGTTAGGCGCCCTCGGCCACCCTCCCGGCCCCGGTAAGTGCGGCGGCGGCGGCGGCGGCGGCGGCGGTGGCGGTTGGCGTCGCGGGGTGGGGGACGCCTCCAGAGGCAGGTGCCGGCGTGCCTGGCGGCGCCGTCCGAAACGTGAGGGCTCGCGGCCGTCGCCCCTCGGGGGCTGTCGGTCGTCTCCGCGAGGCGTTGGGTGCAGGTCCGGTGCCCGCGGGCCCGCCCGTCGGGGTGTCGCCCTCCTGGCCGTCGGGGAGGCCGGAGTGCGGGGACGGCTCGGGCGGGGAGAGCCGGCGCGGCCGGAGCTGTGCGGCGGTCGCGCCGGGCCCTGGGGGGCGGCTACCGCGCCCCCCGCACCCCGCGCGCCAGCCAAGTGCACGAGACGGGTCTCTCGGGTGCGGGGGGACCCTGGAGGCCTGGGGGGGGCCGCCTCGCTCCGGCCCCGCGCCGTCGGCTGTGCGCCCCCAGGCCAAGGGCTCCCCGGAAGACGGGACCTCCTCCCGCGCACGGCCGTGGGCAGCCTGCCCGGTGCGCAAGCGGTGTTCCGCCTGGCAGTTGCGGAGGTCGCGGCACGTCGGCCCCTCCGCGCGAGGCGGGACCGCTTCCTGCGCCCTGAGTGCCAGCGGTCGTCGGACCGGCCCTTCTGGGAAGCTCACGAAGCCCGGAGACCACAGGTGCATCCTCCGGGCAGCCCCGTGGTGTTCCTTTGGCCACGGAAGACCCCTCGAGGCCGAGCCAGACTCGGACCCTGCCCTGCCCGGAACGCAGGCTGCGGGGACCCGGTTGCGGTGGGTTCGAATCCCGGAGCAGGCTCGCTGTTAACCGGAGTAGTGTGTGGAGAGTGGGCTGCTCCTGGGGGAACCTGGAAGGCCTGGGACTTTTCCCAAAAGACCACAAAGATCCAGCTTGTTTCCAAGTGGTAGAACATTCTAGGACGAGGTAGTGGATTGAGGACACGTATCTGCCATTCCTCCCTCCCGGAATCTCACTAAAATCACGGGTAAGAGGATTTTCAGAAGACCTGACTTGCGACGCTGCCGAGCCCAGGACTGGAAACAGCAGCAGCAGCAGCAAGGTAGTGGGGTTCTGGAGGGTTCTGGAATGAACATGTTCTTTGCGAACTTCTGCGTGGTTCAACACCCGAGACAGGGAACTTCGTGGGACAGTCCGGAACAGAGCACACCGAGACTGGCAGCGCGGGGGGCCTTGGGGCCTGCCGGGGAGGGAGAGGATGCTGGGGGCCCCGGGGGACCTGCTTTGCGGAGGCACCTAGATGTGCGCGGCCCGTTCCCTGCGTCGCGTCGTTGCGTGGTGCCTTCTCACGTTAGGAGGGAGGCTGTTCTCCCGAGAACATAGGGCAGGAGCCCTGAACCAGGGGACCGCGGGCACAGCTAGTTAAGGGGCGACGTTTGGGAAAGCAGGGACGCCAGGCTGAAGTCCTCTGTTCTCCTTCGCCCACCCAAGCTCCAGAATTTTTGGAGCCAGATTTATTGCCCTCGGGCTCAAGTAAGAGAATTTTTCTGCACAGTTACACACGTGTGTGGAAAGACTAAGTTGGTCACAGTGGGGGCGCCTGCGAGGCTCAGGCAGGTAAACCTTGAATTCTTGATTCAAGAGTTCATGACCCCTTGACCTCAGGTCATGACTTCTCAGGTCAGGGGATGTTGGAGCCCTGCATCAGGCTGTATGCTGAACATGGAGCCTGCTTGCCAGTCTTTCCTCTCTCTCTGCCCCCTGTCCCCCACTGCTGCAAATAAAGAAACCTTAAAAAAAAATAAGTTGGTCACATCTGGGGAAGGAAACTCCATGGCTGGGGAAAAAGAATGTGAGGAGAGTTAAATATTTGCATTTTTGTTCTTTAAAAATTTTGTTCCAAATGCATAGCTCACCTATTCAAAAATCGAATGTATTCCTTAAACAGTATAACCACAATGAATATACCATTTGATACAGCAGTTCCTCTCCCACAAAGTTATTATAAAAATTGGTCTACACACATGAGACAATAAAGTGTGAGCCATTAATTGCAGTATTTTAGCAAAAGATTGGAGACAGTCTCAGTGATGGATGGTGAAATATATAATGCACAGCCTTCCCTTGGAATAATCTGCAGCCCTAAAGCACAATGAAAGAAGGTCATTGTTTAGAAAAAAGAGTAAACAAAAGATGTGGTAGAGGATTCAGAAAAATGAGTTTATTTAAAGAAAGGGAGTGTGTATATACGTATAAAATATCTGGAAAGATATGTTAAGAAGCAGGTCATATTGGTTGACTTTGGAGAAGGGATGTGGGTAGCAAGGCAAAAATGGACTGAGGGACACTTTTCATTGTGTATTTTTGGTACCTTCTGAACTCGGAACTCTTATCTATTCAATGGGTGAATGAATAAATGTTAACAGGAAAAAATAGATGAATAGTGGAGATCCTGATGTTGGTAATAGCTTGAATAATAAAAGATCTCTTCCATAGGAAGAAATGCTGTGTCACAATCCCCAAATCTCAGGGGTTTAACATTTCATGCTCTGGGGTTCTTCAGGCCAGCGTTTCTTGGTTCGGCAGTGGCATAGATCTTGGCTGGACTCCAGACTTTAGATTTGGGTTCATATCTGCAACATGTATCTTTGTCCTGGGATCCAGGCTGAAAAAGCAAAAATACCTGGAACATGCTTTCCTGATGACTGAGGGTCGGAGGTCAAGGGAGCTTCTGGAAATTTGCCATGTCTCGGCTCAGAAGTCGGGAGGGGGAGGGCACAATACAGCTTTTACCTAAATTTCACTAGTTAGTGTAGTGTCACGTAGTCAAGCCCCAAATCAGTAGCGTTGAGATGTATGTAGACTGCATACTGGGATGGTCTGCAAAGTCATCTGACAACAGGTGTGGATATGTAATTCCATACGAATTTTCTGAAGATTTCCATGTCAAGGTATCATATTGGCTTTTCTTACATAATATCTGCCACCCCCACACCTGGCCCTGTAAGCAGCTCTGCGTGCCCATGGTTTTCGGAACCTTGAAAGTAATTAAGGAATGCGTATGTAGAGGCACCAGTTCTTAGAGAAGTACTTCTAAATGTGTTCATTTCAGTCACTGAGTGTGTTCATTCATAGTTCTTATGTCATATCTGTGTCTGCCAACCCACCTTTCACAACAGAATCTTCTTTTCAGGGAGATGTCCTTTGCTTCTCAGATGCAGTGCACTTTAAGTTTGTTATTCAGCAGTGAAAATGAGTCATACAGAGGTAATACATATTTTCATATGTTCTGCATCTTCAGGGTTCCTTTTATTTTTTTTAAGTCATGTGGCTCCAGATTAATTTTCCTATTTTCTGTTTGTACTTTGATAGACAATATAACATTAGTGATTAGGAGTAAGGACTTTTGGAGCAAACTACCTGAGTTTGAATCCTAGCTAGCAGCTATATAACCTGGGCACATTACTTAACCTCCTTTGCCTCAGTTTTCTCATCTATAAAATGGAGGTGATGATAGTACTTGCTTTATAGGATTATTAGGAAGGTTTAATAAGTTCATACATATAAAGCTCTTATAGTACTTGACACATAATAAGTACTTAAATATTAGCTATTGTTCATAGTGTTTTTTATTTAGAGGCCATGTGAATCATGGGTCTCACAAAACAAACATAGTTATTTGGTTGTCTGAGTAGGCAAGGAAGTAATTTTTGATCCCTTTATTCTCTTGAATTCCAGGTTAAATTAAAAATACCTTTTGGAAATAAATTACTAGATGCCGTTTGTTTGGTACCTAACAAGAGCTTAACATATGGAATAATTCTTACACATGGAGCGTCAGGAGACATGAATCTTCCTCATTTGATGTCACTGGCATCCCATCTTGCATCTCATGGGTTTTTTTGCCTGAGATTTACCTGTAAAGGCCTTAATATTGTACATAGAATTAAGGCATATAAATCAGTTTTGGTAAGAAAATTTCTTTATATTTACTTATAACAATTCTGTTTTAAAATTCTTAATACATTTAAGACAAATTCTATTAGCAGTCATTTGGTTCATTTTAAAAAGCTTTTAATGAATGTTAGAAACTCAACAGTACATGAAGCCTGCATAAAATAGATTTCTTTTTTTTGCTGTCAGTTTCCATGGAGACGAATGCTCACATCATAAATATTCTTCTGTGGTACTGCCAAGGGGAGCTATTTGTGATGTAATTTTCTTACTGGAATTACATAACTTCAGAATATAGTTCTGAATCTTTGCCTAGTGTACCATGAATGAACAGATATAGCACCATTTGAAACTAAAATCCCTGGATAAAACAAACTTGCAGTTTTTCTAATCCAGATTATTTCAAACTTGATAAATTTTTCAGGGCTTTAAATTAGTATTATTAAATTTGTATTAGTTGGAAGCTTTTACTAGGTTTTTAAAAACATGTAATTCTTTAAAAATTGTTTTAGGTTGGTAAAGTGATTGTGTTTCCTCATTACTTGTCTGTATTACTGAGGATATGATTTGGTAGTGCAGCATGACTGGACGTGCAAAGAGCTGGTTACCTCTTTCCAGAAGAATCCCCTAAAGTTTTATGGTTGTCTTCCAAGTGATTTTCATACATTTCAGTAATGATGAGAAGTATATATTGATTTTCCGGTGGAATATTTTGTAGAAGAATTGATCGTTTTTTGGTTGGTTTTTCTAGAATTACCTAAAGACCTTAGGAGAATACAAATTGGCAGGTGTTTTCCTTGGCGGTAAGTTATAATACTTGCTTTTAAATCTACTAAAATTAATATAGGAGCAGGTAGTCAAGAATTAAAATTAATTGATGCAGGAAGCTAAGTGAAAAATCTTTTGTTTTGTTAAATCTCTTTCTTGTATGACATCAAGGTACTTTATTAAAGCAAATGTAAACCTCTTAGATATGTATTATAACCCAAAGATCTCTCCTTTATTTCTATCTCTGAGTCACCTTCTCTAAAATGATTCCTTCACAAGGATCTTTAAATATTCTTCAGAAAAATAATTCTTTTTTTTTTTTAACATAGGATCAATTTTTAGGTCTTTATGACTCTATAGATGTCGTTATGGGTATTGCAGCTTGCTAACTGCCACCTCTTGGAGTTAAGTGATACAGTTAGATGGATGAACAGTTAATGAAATCTAAGTTGCCGTATTATCACCACATTACATGAACGTTTATGTATCAAACTGAACTTAATTTTAATTGATTTTAGGTCGTTCAATGGGGTCAAGAGCAGCTGCTTCTGTAATGTGCCATAATGAGCCCGATGATGCTGATGATTTCGTCCGAGGTCTCATTTGTATCTCTTACCCACTGCACCATCCAAAGCAGCAGCATAAACTTAGAGATGAAGATCTCTATCGAATCAAAGATCCTGTATTGTTTGTGTCAGGTTCAGCAGATGAAATGTGTGAAAAGGTGATTTACAATGTGATGTTTGTGTAAATGAGAGAGTGAGTGAAAGAATTATCTTGGGAATAAGATATTACCTACAGCTTACAGTTTCTTTAAAAGGTTTTGATTGGACTAGTGCTAGTTTTGTGACATAGTTAACCTGTTTGCTTTGGAGAACTGAGAAATAGAAGCATGCTGACAATGATCTCCCTGGAAAGAGTGGCTAAATGGATTGACTCTTACTTGGAATGAAAGTTTAGTATCTGAATCCTGTGTTTTGGGGATCACTAGACTATGTATTTGTTTTTATTATTTCAACATTCAAACAGCTTCTTCAGTTATAAAATTGACTCTTGAGAAAAAGTTAATAATTGTACTTGTTACTATATATTGTCAGTAACGAGTACTTGATCTGTGGCACTGCCGTGTCTGGGGGACATAGACTGCCACTTCTGGGGACCTTGTTTGGCATGTTCCATGGCCCTGAGAGTGGTCTGTGGAGGCGGTGTTTAATGAATATTTAGTGAACGGATGCCAGTATAGTGCTGCAGGAAAGAGAATCCTTATTAAACACTAAAAGAGCATTGGTCTAGTATCTTCTTTTTTTCCTTTAGAACTTGTTGGAGAAAGTGGCACAGAAAATGCAAGCTCCCAATAAAATCCACTGGATTGAGAAGGCGAATCATTCCATGGCAGTGAAAGGACGTTCAACAAATGACGTTTTCAAAGAAATAAATACACAGATTTTGTTTTGGATCCAGGAAATCACTGAAATGGACAAGAAATAATTGTATTTAGCTAAAAGCCATGTTATTTTGAATACAAATACAGTTCATTTGATAAAGAACAGCATACCTCTCAGCATTATGAGATATTTCAGATGAATTTAATGTTCACCCATTTTTAAAACAGGTTTTAATTGTGAACTTAATGTCCTTTACAAAATATCTTTTGAAAGCACTGTTATAGTTGTATAAAGATGATGTACAAATATTGATGGTGGTCTAAATATAATTTATTTTCGTAATATAGTTAAGTTTTGAAAAAATTAAACATTTGAATTTTGTTACAGTTCAACTTCTGTCTTATTTTCCATGCAACTGAGAAAGTACTCTAATTTTGCAGAGCAGTGTCTTTAAAGCAGGAAAACAACCGTTACTTTACTGTGGTAAATGTAGTCAGCTTTATAGAACGTATACGCTCCTTCACCTAATCTTTTAATTTCAGTTAAGAGATAGGAGGGAAGAGACATTTTCAAATACGGGGACCCTAAACATTGTTTTGGGAATGAAGTAACAACTTCCATTCAAGAAAAGTTTACTGGGGACACCTGGGTGGTTCAGTCGGTTAAAAGTCTGGCTTTGGCTCAGATCATGATTTTGTGGTTGATGAGTATTATTAGCCCTGCGTCGGGCTCTGTGCTGACAGCTCAGAGCCTGGAGCCCGCTTCAGATTCTGTGTCTCCCTCTCTCTCTGCCCTTTCTCCCCCTGTGCTCTCTCTCCCTCAAAAGTAAACAAACATTAAAAACATAAATGTTTACTGAAGGCCTGTTACAGGCGAAGCTTGATTGGGTTTGTGAAGATGATAAATACTTAGAGCTTAAATATAATGGAGGAACTTCATGTCTAGCCCTCTCCCTGAATACGGGGAGAAGGAAATAAGGACTAAACAGTGGGACTGACATCTGTGCTGTATCTAGGAAGAGTTAGGGCACCTCGTTTTGGCTTAGGAAGTTCAGTTTATACCCCAACTGGACTTGAATAGTGATGAATTATATATTAAAACTATAGCGTCTGTTTCCTACAAAGGGCACAAACTGTGACGGGGCTGATGATGCAGAAGTGTGTAGGGAGGATGGTTTTCTGCAGTAAGATATTAACTCTTTCTCTGGGCTTCTCTGCTGCTCTAATGTTAGGCCCTTTAGACAGCCTTGGGGGGGGCTCGCAGATTTTTGAAGTCCCTCATTCTTCTTTAGTGGAGTCCATGGATTTTAATTACTTTTTAATTTTTCTCAATCATGCACCAAGAACGGAAACTTAGGTAACTGTCCAAATCCTATTACAGAATGAAATTATGTATCACTATGAAATCAAAATTTCTTTAAAAAAATTTTTTTAATGTTTTTTATTTATTTTTGAGAGAGAGAGACATTGTGAGCAGGGGAGAGTCAGAGAGAGAGGGAAATACAGAATCTGAAGCAGACCCCAGGCTCTGAGCTGTCAGCACAGCTGGCTTAAACGCAGGGATTAAACCCACGAGCTGTGAGATCATGACCTGGGCCGAAGCCGGATGCTCAACCCACTGAGCCACCCAGGTGCCCCTGAAATCAAAATTTCAATGTCACTCAGTGAATAATGGTTATTTTTTGACTAAATTTCTTGAATGAGACTTAAATTTTAAAAAATAGTACATAATCATTGCTTAACATTTGAAATTTTAAAACATTTCTGGCATCGATATTATAAACACAGAAAACACATCCAGAGCTGACATATAATTATGGTCTATAAATAAATATAAATCAATTGGGAAATAGTAATATTACAAATCAGAAATAAAACTAATGAAAATAAAACTTATTCTAGAGCAAACCATAATATAAAAACTACAGTGAAGAAATAGATTTAAAAGGTTATTAACCAGGCTTAGTAAACATTTGTTTGCAAATTAAACTGGGTATAACAGGTGGTCAAAAATACTACATCAAATATAGAGATGACGTCCAAGGTCATTGAAAGTTGATTTTTCCTTGAGTTACTTGTAAGAAACTTCCCGATTGATGAAGTAGCTTGTCGTCTTGGAGCTGGGAAATGTCCAGCTCCTGGAGAGAGATGAGCGATATGTCTCAGGCTGAAATGAACATTTGTGAAAAGGTCCCAGCTCCTCCTCACAGATTGGCCACGTCTTGCAGGGAAAAGTTTGAGGTTATGGTTAAAGAGCCGTCCTGGCATCTCCCCTGGTAGACCGTCATTAATGGCAAATGGGGACATTTGACAACGTCTGGAAACTCAAGGTTGTCACGACTGAGGTGGCGGTGCTACTGGAGTAAAGGGACGCCACCGGCAGACTGTAACGCGCAGGGCAGAAGCCGGAACAGCAGGATCCGATCCAAAATGTCCGTTGTTTCCAGGTTGAGAGCCTTGGGAATCTTGGAATCCTTTCTGGCTCACCGTTAGCTTTTCTCGCCCCTTCCGAATCCGTTTGCTTCCTGTTAATTGCCACATCCCGAGTTTTCAGTGTCTGATTCTGTTGTCTCTCTTGTTTATGCTGTCATTACTCAATCCAGGCCTCCACCAATTCTCACCACCTAATTGCTTTTCCTGTCTTGTGGTTTCCTTCAATAAACCAACTGACGCCTCCAAGTCAAAGACTGTGCTGATGGATCTTCAGAATTGACTACTAAGGTCAAAGTCCTTAGTTCAAGGCTCTTCACAATAGGCCCTGTCAACATTTTTAGCCTCATTTCCCTCACATGGTGGAACTGTGTAGCACAGGGCTCTGGTTACTTGGACGCCGCCAAGTTTTGGAACAAGGCTTTTGGCCTCTCACTGAAACTTTCTTGTTGGTCCTAGCCTGTTACCAAATCCTCCTCAGCCTTTAAAATGCTTAAATTCTTTTCCACCATCACAGCTTTTTTTTTTTAAACTACCCAGCCATGGAGCCCTCCTTGGAACCCATATAGTGTCTTGCTCTTGTCCATCACACTCTGCCTTTTCAGTACGTGATTGGCATATTTGCACCATGTCAAAAATACTCTATGTTGGGGAATGGTTTTCACTGATTTTTGTATCCAAAGAGCCCTTTTTAGTTAGTTGTTGAGTGCCTTACGTAGTCATTATTCAGTATTTGTTGTATTGAACTAAGATATTTACAGAGAGGGAATTTCTAACCATTATGAGCAATCTCTGGTTTTATATTATTGTTTTATACACCTATGATTGGGACTTTTTCCTGATACATAAAAAAGGAAAAGCCTAGTTTCACAATGCCCAAGTAGTATAAAGAATGTGACATTGGTACATATAGTAGATATTTTACAACTTAAACAGAATTTTTTAGAGTGTTCTCTTGTGTCTATGTTCCTATTAGTGATGGAATTTCTCTGGTGTTCATTATTTTATTTTTTGTCTTCATAATTTTAAGAAATAAATCCAGCTTAGCGCTTTACTTTTTATGCAGTTTACTTGAGATTAACATAAGAGGTTTCTGGTGTATAGGACAGCAGTGTCTGCACTGAGAATTAGGTGACTATTTTTTTAAAGTTTATTTTTGAGAGAGAGCATGTGAGTAAGGGGAGAGGCAGAGAGAGAGAGAGAGAGAAGCAGGATCTGTGCTCTGAGTACAGAGCCCGACACAGGGCTCGAACTCACAAACCATGAGATCATGACCTGAGCTGAACCCAAGAGTCAGACGCTTAACCGACTGAGTCACCCAGGCACCCTGAGTAGACAAGCCCATGGGTAACAAACATGACAAAGCCTTGAAGGAAGATACTCTTTACCTCTTTTGCACATTTCACATCAGCATGAGTGGTTCCTTTTTCGGTTCTTACAGAGCTAGTCTGAGGCACACTAATAAGGGATTCCATGCCATAAAGCTCTGCAAGGTCTCAGGAACTGTAGTGTTAAAAAAACATTGAAGACTCTTTACAGTAGTTCACATGAAATGAATTAGAGAATGCCTACTGTCAGGCAAGAGAAATTGAGTATTTTACCAGCTGCATTAAATTGTATAGAAAAACTCAGCAGAATAAAGTCACCTTGATTGTATATGTGGGTTGGGGGACGGTCAGACAGGAGGATATACTAAACCTAGAAAATCAGAGGAATTGCTAGAATTTCTTTAAGAATTAATGAATGCCGGGGGCACCTGGGTAGCTCAGCTGGTTAAGCATCCGACTTCGGCTCAGGTCATGATCTCTCGGTTTGTGACTTTGAGCCCCACGTAAGGCTTTGGGCTGACAGCTCCGAGCCTGGAGCCTGCTTCAGATTCTGTGTCTCCTTCTCTCTCTCTGCCCATCCCCTGCTCATGCTCTGTCTCTCTCTGTCTCTCAATAATAAATAAATGTTAAAAATAAAATTAAAAAAAGAATTAATGAATGCTGGTCCTGCATGCTGGAAGGCCTCCCTTTGCAAAAACAAGCCCCAAAATCATAGTTAAGCCCAAGTAAAGATTGTAAACGCCTGCAGGCTATTCTTAGTGGACTGGAAGACCATAAACCCTGATGCTTAGGATGTGGCATTGAACTCATTATTTCTGATACTCCAGAAAGGTAAGAGCTCAATAAATCTCTAATTGCACTCAGTTATACTTCTGTGACAGAAGAGAACTGAACAGGTAACTCCAGTGTAAAAGAATAATACCTCTTTCCTCAACCCACCTTGAGTAAGTGAAGACAAAGAAAGTTAATTACATCTTCAAAGAGAAAGTACTCTAAATCCAAAGTAGGATTAACATTTTTCATGAATAGTCCAGACTATCTTGTATTTGCTCCGTAAACTAAAGGCCTACTCTCTAGACTTTGAAAGGGAGCAGTGCATAAACCTGGCTCTCAAATCTGACATCAGGAACTCCACAAGGAGCTGTTCTTGGGATCACTGGAGACAGGGTGAAAAGGGAATTCACCACAAGGCCATTCCAAAATCTACCTTTGGATTTCAGAATGTTACAGTAGATTGTTGAGAAACATTGTGAACAGTCACCTCTAACAAAAAGAAGTATAAAATGAGGCGTTCTATTTTAAGAAAACAAAATCAGGCAGGCCTGTAAGAGACAAACTATAATATCTTACCTAGTGACAGTGCGACATACTAAAAAACTATTTGGTATTTACCTAAAACTCAAACTACAGCATTTCCTTTAGTTTTCTGCTCTGTTTTTTCCTAAATCTGGTAACGCTATATTCATATTTTCCTAATCACAAGCACAAAATACAGTATTCCTCGTGGTACTAGAAAATGGTTCTATTTCAAATTTGTTCTGCATTCTTTGAATTACAGGATAGTAATCAACTTTGCTAAGGGATTGTTTATAGAATTATATTTTAGTGTGTGAAATTAATAAAGGATTATTTACAATGTTTAAATGAAGGAAACTACTAAAGTACCATACACGTCCCACCAGTGAACTTCCATTATTGCCAAGGTAAGCTGAGATGCGCTCTAGTTGAATACCCTCTATGACACGTACGGACTGGGCTCAGGCCCCGGCCAGTCCCTGCTGCACTTGATCAAGACGCTGAGCAGCACTGGGAAAGTTTTTCTGAGCATTGCATGGGGTTATGAGATGAGCATACCATCTTTTTGTGTTTTAGAACATCCAAAATCAAGGACTTCAGAATGAGACATCAATCTATTTCATATATTACATAAAAATGTCAAAAGAATTTTATTTCTTTAAAAGAGCGGTGCAGAATAGACTGGAAGATGATACATTTTTGACATTGTGCGAACTTGTAGAGTCCTGGACTCAAAATGACTGGATGGCAATCTTCTTTATAATTTTCCTAGGAATTATTTTTGAGATCATACTCATAAAGATTTATACATTCTTTCATAAGGAGCCCGCACTTCCAGAAAAGGGTAGTTCAGGTGCCCAGGAGGTAAGGGTAAACTGTTGATTTCTTTCTCCCCTATTTTTCAAAACCACATGAGAATTACTTATAAAATTTAACTTTGGTATTTGGATTACTCCTTTAATATTTATTTTATTGTCTCTTTTGAAATAGAAGAAAGACAGTTGCCTGAAAAGCCTGAAATTTGGTAAATATTATATAATTCCATATTTTAATATAAAACTTGTTTAATCAGAGTTGCTTCTATTGGTATCCTGACTTTTTTTTTTTTTTTTTACTTCCCACTTATCTCTAGATAACTGGTCATTTCATCCATCTTCATCTTCGGAAAAAAGGTAAGTGATATATTGTGAAATTAAATGAAACAGGTTGATTTTGTTCTATTCAAAATTGTATTTACATCTGAATTACGGAAAAGGGTTTTCCCATATGAACAGAAGACCACAGCTCTTTGATGTCATAATTCAATCGAACATTAATTTTAATGGTTGCTCTGTTCCAAGCTGACTTTTCAGGTTCTATTAAAATTAATCTTCCACGTAGGTAGTATTATTACTGCTTATACAAATAAGGAAAAAGAAAGTTTACAGAGGTTTAGTAACTTGCTTCCCTATCCAACCTCTTTCCCCAGCACACACACAAAGAAGTAGTAACACCAGTTCTGATCATTCAATTGAAAAAATATCATTTAGCACCTTCTGCGAGCCAAGGAACTTGAAGCTAGGTACTGAAAAACTGACACTCTGTTTATACAATCCCAAAGCATCCCAAAGGACACTAGGGGTTAATATGACAGCACTACTCTTATTGCTATGAATATTTGAATTGCTCTTATCAAAATCCATTCAATGATCATTAGATATCTCCTCTACAGTGAACATTGTGTTTGATACTGTGTTACAAACAAGACAGTGTCTATTCTCAAGAAGCTTACTTCCCGGTTTTTTCTTTTAATTTTTTATGTTAATTTTTGAGAGAGAGAGACAGGCAGAGCATGAGTGGGGAAAGGGCAGAGAGAGAGGGAGACAGAAAATTTAAAGCAAGCTCTGGGCTCTGAGCTGTCAGCACAGAGCCTTGATGTAGGGCTTGACCTCACGAACCTCAAGATCATGACCTGAGCTGAAGTAGGATGCTTAACTGTCTGAGCCACCCAGGTGCCCCCAGGAAACTTACTTTCTTGTGGAGGAGACATATACGTAAGGGGTGATTGCCTTGCAGGATGGTAACCGTGATAGAACGTTAGGAGGATATTTCGGAGATACCTAAGCCAGCATAGTGTATTGGGGATGGCTTCGTGAAGAAGGTTATGCTATAGATATCTTATTTATTTATTTTTAAGTTTACTTATTTATTGAGAGAGAGAAAAAAGAGAGAGGGAGACAGGGACAGAGAGAGGGAGAGAGAATCCCAAGCAGGCTCTGCTTCCTCAATGCAGAGCCTGATGTGGGGTTTGAAGTCACAAACCACAAGATCATGCCCTGAGCTGAAGTTGGTCCTTTGGAGCTGAATTGTAAAGGATAAGTAAACATTAGTCAGGGGGTGCCTGGGTGACTTCTGCTCAGGTTATGATCTCATGGTTCGTGGGATCAAGTGCTGCATTGGGCTCTGTGCTGACAGCGTGCAGCCTGCTTGGGATTCTCTCTCTACCTCTCCCTCTCTGCCCTTCTCTCTCTCCTTCTCTCTGCCTTGGAATAAATAAATAAACTTAAAAAAAAAAAAAGCAGTTTAGGAAGGTAAGGAGGGCATTCCAGGACATGAGTAGACAGAAGGAGAGAAGAAATGTCAGGGCATGTGCAATCAGTTATGATGATTATAGCAAAGAGATATGGCTCCTAGTGGTGGGCAGCATATATGGTAGTGAAGAGACACAAAGTTTGAATTTAAAATAGTCTAGTTTGTATCATAGTTCTGCCTCTTAATGATAGTATGGCCTTGGCTTAAACTCACTGATACTCCATTTCTTTACTTTTCAAATAGCAGTGAGAGGGGCACCTGGGTGGCTCCATCAGTTGAACGTCCCAACTTCAGCTCAGGTCATGATCTCACAATTCGTGGGTTCAAGCCCCTCATGGTGCTCTGTGCTGACAGCTTAGCGCCTGGAGCCTGCTTCTGATTCTGTGTCTCCCTCTCTCTGCCCCTCCCATGCTCATGCTCTGTCTCTTTCTGTCTCTCAATAATAAAAAAACAACAAAACAAAACAAATAGCAGTTAGAAAAATTGCTTCTTAGTTAAAATGGTATCTGTAAGAAAGCAAAAAACACTTTACCCTGGTACCAGAATTGTTTCTGGGGAGAGAACTAGCACTTCAATTATTCAGAAGTGAAACTGCTTGAATATTACTGGAAGTCCGTGCACAACACTGGTCAACGTGTGTCGCATCCAAACTGAGTGAGTTCTGTCTTGCTTACAAGGTGGGAGAGAAAAGTGGAGGGGTGGGCAGAGAGGAGGGAGGAGCAGGGGAAAGAGGTGAGGCTCAGGACTGAGTGGCAGAAGGGACGCTGAAGGATGAGACCACCAATCAGTATGGGAGGGCCCTGCTGGCCGGCACCGTCTCGCTCACCTCCGATCCATCAGGGTTTGGGGAATGGTTTGTTTTGAGGTTGATGTCAGCCTTAGAGGCATGTTCCTGCGAGAGTCTGCCACCATTACAGGACTTTCAAAGCTTGGAGCTGTCACTGACCAGTTGTTTTAGAAGCATATCTCCCAAAGGGAGTTAGCATTGAGAAAATGGTTTAAAAACAGATTTCGTATTTATTTGTTACTATGACTATAGGACTGTCCTATGACTGTAGTCCATTGAATGACTTAACAGACTTACAATTACTGGTATTTACTTGTTACCATGGCTACAGACCTGTCTGTCTTTTCCTAGGAGGGTGAGGATTTCTTTTTAAAGCTTCGAAGACCAGTTGAGATTGCTGGGGAGAGGCCAAAGGACACTTATTTCAAACGTGGAAAGACATGCCTAATAATGTTCCCTCTGTTTCTGCCTGCAATCCTGAGCCACACTCAGGGGCGGTTTGTGTATGTGGACTTCTGTCCCCCACCCCACTTACTGAACTAAAAGAAAGGGTTTGGTTGTATGTCTGGGTCAGCTTGGGTGGAGGAGGCTGGTAATCAGCCACTTACAGGCTACCCTCTCCTCTGCTCCCTTATTGCCAGTTACATTCAATACAGTGGATGACAAGAGTGTATTAGCACTGTACCATAGGCAACATCCGTGTGAACATATACAGTGGCCCCCAGGCAGAGAAAGATTCCACTGAGCCAATAGATAGCAGTGATACCATCAGTGATAGTGGGAGTCTGGGAGTCGTCCTCCCTCTTGTCTCCCTCACACCAGCCACGAAGGTTTTCAAAGGTAAGTGCAGGTTAATTTGCTTATTTTTCTTTATATTTTGTATTTCCTTTATTATTTTGTATAATGTTACCATATTGTAATCATTTTTATATGAATATTTTTGGGTTGAGAAATTAATCATCTGAGTTTCCATGATTTCTTATGGGGAAATTCACTTTAATATACCAGTGCTTTGGATGACAAGCATGTTTCCAGGACAAATTATGCTCACAAACCAAGGTATACTGTAATCTTAAGCTGCAACTTAGATTCTTTGTTGTCGAAAATAGACTTTGTGGGGGTGCTGGGGTGGCTCAGTTGGTTGAGCATCCAACTCTTGGTTTCCGTTCAGGTCATGAACTCACAGTTTGTGAGTTCAAGCTCCATGTCAGAATCTATGCTGACAGTGCAGAGCCTGCTTGGGCTTCTCTGTCTCCCTCTCTCTCTGCCCCTCCCCAATTTTCTCTCTCTCTCTCAAAATAAATTAATTAATTAAAAAAATAGGCCTTGGGATATGTTTTTGAGGTGAGAATCCCTCATTCTCTGAGAAATGAAAATAATTTACTTTACTTTGTCAGTGGATTGATTTATTAGATGAGTGGAACTAGGTTATGAATTATTCTGTGATGTGAATAATGACTTTGCAATTCCTCTTTATATTTAGCTATGTTTTCTTATACTATACTGAGTTACCTTAAATCTAGAAGAGAGTTCTTGTTTGAAATATGTCCTAAGTGACAACTCATTTACACAGTTTTCTTAGATTCAGAGTTGATGACTTTTCAGAAAGAACAGTGACTTCATCACTTACAACTGAAGACAGTGAAGGCAACTTTGAAGATAGAGTTTCACCAGCAGATAAAGTACTATGGTCAAGTGCCAGTGAAAGTAAACATCAAGTAAGTTTCTTTAGTGAAAGTCATACGCCATCTTCAAATGGCACTAGCTCATCTTTGCCACTGTTTCATTCGGAAGTAAAAGATTTTTTTCTAAGCCATAGAGGAATTTCAGAAAGTGAACATGAAACAGTACAATTTTCATCTAAGAAATTATTTTCAATAATGAAAACCAATAAAAATAAAAATCCAGGTTTTTCTTCTGACTTTAACTTTTCAAGAAGTCCTAGCATCTCCAGAGAAAGTGAAGATTCCAGAGAAAGTGAAGGTCTAGATGTGGCACCATGTCCTCCTGCCCACTTACTTCTTTCCAGAGACCAAGTCAGACTTCTGGAAGAAAATGTGAGAAATCAAATTCCTTTAAAATCCAAAACTACATTAGAGAGTAAAACTACTCATCCACACTCAAGACCTCAAGAGTCCTTGATTCAAAATCAACATTCTGTTGTAATGGATACTTCTGCCCAAGCACAAGATTCTTTTCTAGTACAAAATGCAATTCAGAAACAAGGTTTTTATGAAGACAGACTTACGAGTAAAGCCCAACAATTTGTTAACAACCAAGAATCGGTCAACAGCCAGCCTGATATCATGGGCAGATATTTTGCTCTGCCTCGAGATTTGACTAGGAAGCCATTTTCCAGCAGTACACAAGACTCCTTCCAGACCCAAGTTATGAGCAGAAGCCAACATTTGGTCAGTGTCCCATATGTTGTTGAGACTCAAGATTCAATCAAAGGCCTGAAGTGTGATACAAAACACTTACATGAGTCCCAATATTCTGGCTGGTTTGAAGATTTAAACAAGATTAAACATTTAATGCAGGAGCAAAATGCTATTTTTAAGAGTTTCAGATTTCCAGTTTTAACTGTAAGTCCAAATTCATTTGCAGAAGGGATGTTCCAAATAAGTAGTGTAAAGCCAGAGGGCCAGCAACAAATTTCTTCAGAATTAAACTGGTATTCTGTATATAGCTCAGTGCCTGTTTCACGTACCTTTAAAAGGCAGGAAAACAGGAGAAAAGCATTACACAGTAGAAGTAAACTTAGTCTCAAAGTTTCATCTCAAAAGTTGAAGAAACCACCAACTCCATGGGTATTTCAAATCACAGTATCCCACACTTCACAACCTGGCAAGTTAGGATGCAAGTATAACGCTAAGAAGAAAGAACTACATCAAAGAAAAGGTGTATCAGATAGAGCTTTGCATCTTCTTTATGTTTCCAAGCTTGCTCCTCCTTATATTAAGAAGTATTCCAGAAAAAAACTAGTAAAAGTCATGCCAGCTGTAACAGGATGTAGACATTCTCTGCTGAAGCAAAATAAGTCACTAGAGGCAGAGAATGTCAATTGTGTGGGGTCTGTTGAGAGAAGAGGAAACTTAGATACTGCTAAAAGTGAAAAGCAGCATGGCAGAGAAAACGAAGGACAAAAAAGCATTTCAGCAAGACCTCCACCCTGGCTAGAACCGTCTTTCATGGTCAATACTTTTCAACTAAAAGCGCCTTGTTCTTCATTAATAGAAATGAACTGGAAGAATAAAGAGTCTTTTAAAGACCCAATTACACAAGAAGAAGAAATTGGTCTTGCAGAGTTTCATGCTCCCAATAGTAAAAAAACATCTGACTTGCATATTCCAAAGCACGAGGCACCTTTTGAAGAAGCTATATCAGAACCTTGGCAAAAATTTGCTTCCTCTCCTGAAATGGAATCAAACAGAAGAATGGAAACTCAGGAAGACCTAAAAAGTACAGAGAATTCCCACCTTCGACTTTCAAGTGGAGAGGAGTTACCAGCTAGTTTGCAAGAACCACAAAGGTGCTTTCCAAACAGAAATATACAAAAGCAAAAAGATCTTCTGGAAATTGTTCTGGAGACTTCAGAGGTCAATTTGCTGATTTCACTAGGAACTAAAGAGCAGCTAAGCAGTGAGCAATTAGCAAGTGTAAAAACTCAAGGGAATAGAGAAGACATGATTATGAAGGAAAATAAACCAGTAATACTTCATGTAACAGAATGTGACGACCTAAGTGAACGTGAGAGACTGGCGTGTAACACTAGAAGCAACATAAACATGCAAGATAAAAGAATATTTGCTACGTTTCACAATGCCACTAACACTACCATTTCTGAGCCAGCTGATATGGAAATGCATAGCAGATTAAAAGCCAAGACCCATACATCAACAACAGGGTTTAGTCATTCAGTGGTAGAGCAGGAGAAATTACCAGATGAAAAGAAAACATCAGATGCAAAATACATTGAGGAGATATGTATATTTAAAAAGCCACAAGAACACGAGAGAGAAGAAGAGGAACAAACTTTACAAGAAGCAGTTTCACAGCTGAGACACGATGTCAGGGTCGGCCTGCAACTACAGCAGAAGGCTAAATGTGTCAGATTTGAAATAAAACCGAACAGTTCAGGTAGTAGAAAAACCCCAAATAAAAAGCAAGAGATAAAACCACAAACTTTTTCTATAGAAACCGTTGTGGGGACTAGTTCATGCCCCACAATGGATCCACTTCAAGTTCCAGTAAAACAAAGCACACACAGACCTACAGGCAGAGAGACTGCAGATCCGAAGAATCCTCTCACGGTGCTAGAGAACTCCCCAGTGGGTGAAGTTCTAATTGATATGACAGAACTTGATGTCCCATTGGATGGAAGCCCCAGAAAGACACCAGATGACCATATTGCAGAGGAAAAGGAAGACTTAAAAGGAGTTTTACCTGCAGCCGCCCTCGGGTTGTTCATCATCCACATGCTTTCTTTATCATCTTTCAAAAGGCAGAAAATCGGAAGTAAATTGTCAGGAGCAAAAACGGTCCTCAGTCCCAGACTTGTCATTATGAAACTAAAGAAGCCAGCAAATTTGCTGACGCCTAATATCAGTCGTCATGGTATGCCAGGTCTTAGGAGAAGATTGAGAGGCAAATTTAAAATCATATTTAAACAGACGCTGCAGGATAAAACTGTGGCCAATGTGCTTGTGAATGTTACTTACCCTCACGTGTCTGTGGTGCCTCATCTTGCAGCACACAGCAGAGTCAGTGTGAGGAATCACAGTCATACCGAGCTAAGCCAAGAGGAGTCAGGGGATGAAAGGGACGAAAAGTATCCTGATTTTATTAGGAAAGGAAATGACTCCGGAAACACACTAGAAGAAGCTAAATTTCAAGGTGAAGTGAGAGGGGGCAAAGAAGCTCAACCAGAAGCAGTCTGTCATGATCCCTGGAACCTTGTATTGAATGCAAATCCAAAGAAGGAGCTGAAAACACAGGAAGAAATGCCTCAACTAGTTACATCCAGAGAAAGCCTGGTGGAGTTTGCTTACTCCCCGATGATGGATCTATTTCATTTTGAGAATATGAAGAAACGCCTAGCAACACATGTTGAAAATATGAAGAAAAGTCTGGCAACACAAGCAGACTTAAAAGGCACTGCAGATGCTGAGATGCCTCGTCCAACATCAGAAAAATCACTGATTGGAGACACTTTAAACCAAACAAGAGAAAGTGATGTTTTAGATTATGGAAATAATACAAAGGAAATGGGTTACTTTTCTGCAGCCACAAAGGCAGAATTACCAAAAGATTTACCAGCAACTTATTCAGAGACGTTTAATTACCACATGCCTGTTTTATCTCATTCAAAAGTGAATAAAAACGGAGTACGATTCTCACACACAGAAAATCCAGTGAAGCCCAACTCTGTACCAATGAATACAGGGAAGCCATCAATTTCACAAGTATTTAATAGCACAGGTCATAGAAAGAAATTGGACTCCAAGTTGAAGGTCAAGTTGGAGAAGATCAACCAAGCTGATGGATTGGCATATGACTTTATAAATAGCCTTTTTTCTCCCACACATAGCAGATTACAGGGAGAGACAAACAGCTTCTGTCATGCTCAGTTAAAGCAAGGACAATTCGCAGAGGAAGTGAGACCACAATATGTTGATTTCTGTGATAAGTGTGGTGCATTGAATGACCAAGAAGAAAAAGCAAAAGATGGAAAGGAAGTGGAGCAAAAAACTTTGCTAGAAGCAGCTTCACTGCATATGGAGCATCTCTGGCCCAATGCATGGCAAGGGAAGGAGACCCACCTTGACAAATGGTACCTAGCATTGGACAGTCTAACCCAGGAACTGCCTACTAATGAGCAAGGTGTGCAGCACCAAAGATGGCTTGCACAAACTGCTTTGCAGACTGGCCTCCACATGGCTCCTGGAGAAGCTGAGGGACTCTGGAAAACCAGCCAAACAGAACATGCTCCAGCAGCCCCTGTGGGTCCTAAGATTCTAACTCCCAAAACAGAGAACTCGTCATTTGATAGAAGTTTGAACATGGTGACAGAGTGTGGCTTACCATCTGGTGTAAACCCTAAAAGGGTGCTAGATTCTTATTTTGTGGAAAACAATTCAGAGTTACCAAAAGATTTGCAAGTGATGTGCCTGCATTCCTCTGGTTCTGCTGAGCCCTTTGTCTCTAAATCTGAACAAAAGAAAAACACATTAGAATTAGCAAGGAAACAAATAACAGTGAATTGCAGATATAGAGCTGTGAGGGGGAAAAAGCCATCAGTTTCACATGTGCTTGATGGCACGCAGAGCAAGGGGCTGCAATGTAATTTTAAAATAAAGATGAAAAAGGCACAGCAAAATAAAAATGCAGCAGATAAATTCCTCAATATCATTCAGTCCCTGGTGACTATTTTGCCCAACACCAAAATGAGTAGCGGATTAAATGTAGAGACAAAAACGCAGAGGGTAACAGGACTTGATCATATGCAGCTAATGCAAGAGAAATTGCTAAATGGAGGAAACGTATGTTGCCCGTATCATATTGTGAGTACCTTATCTAACAGTATGAAAGATGGAGGAGAGGAGAAAGGGAAACAGGAAGTGTCACCAGCTCCAGAGAATAGCCAGGGCTTCATATTCAATGCATATCAGGAGGAGAGTTTTGACCTTGCCAAATCAGACGAGGAACTGAAACAACCACAAAGTCGAAACCTTCAGACACAACCACAGATACATGGTACACAGACTGTTTTCGGTTCTGCTCCATGCCCCGTACTGGATCAGCTTCCATTTGGAAAGCTAGAGAGTTACGCTAGGTTTTCACCTCCAAAGTCAGAGGAAGTGAAGAAAGCAGAGATCGTTTTTTCTGCAAGAGAATATGGTGTCCCATCTGATGCAAATCACCAAAAGGAACAGGCTGGTGGTATTGAAAAGAAAGACACGGTGACTTTTGATTCCTGCCTATCTGCTTTATCTATACCCAGAAGGGAGAGAAATTTCAAATATTCAGACAAGAGAACCTCAGTGAATGCCAAATATGGACTTTTAAAAGCAAAGAAACCATCAGTTTCAAACATAGTCCATATCAAGGATGCATTTAGCCCAAACCATAGAAAAGAATTGGGATGTAACCCTACAACCAAAATGAAAGAGGTGGATCATGGTGAAAAAACCACCGCTAAAATGTATTCTTTCATAACTATTACACCTGACATTAATACGTATAACAAGATAAAAAGAGAAATAGATATGTTAGTAGAAAGAAGTCTCAGTGCTCAGCAAATAAAGCAAGCAATATCACCGCATGAAGGGAATATTACTTCAGATGACACCAAAGAAAACAGTGTTCAAGATGAAGAAGAAGAAAACAGTGAACAGGAAACATTGAAAGTAATTTTACAGCATAGCCAGCATTTCAAATTCTGTTCAGGCCAGAGAAAGGAACTTGACCTTCATCAATCAGAAAACCAAGGAAGTGGGAAAGTTCTCTCTGTTACAGAGCAAGACATTCCACAACAAATGCAGCCTACAGATTCAATGCAGGGAGAGAAGCCAGAGAAAAGCCACCATGCACAAAATAGTGCAATATATATAGCAAGTTCAAAGCTGCCTCCTCTAAAGTCAAAAGACTCACTGATCGGTCAAGTTTTAATGGATTCATTGAGGGGCGGTGTCCCAAGTATTGGGAACCATATGGGGGAACTGTACTCTCATGGTGAAGAGGAAAATACAGAATATAAAAAAGATCTACAAGCAGCTGTTCTGGAGTCTTTGGAGGTCTCTACACCTGATCTGTCTAAATCAAAAAGGCAGAGAAAGACATTTACAAGTAGAGCCTTAAAAAATAAAGTGAGTCCCAAATGTGTAATCATGAAGGCAAGGAAACCACCATTTTCATCAATATTTAATATCTCAGGGAATGGTTGTCTAAAAAACTTACCTCTGAAGACCCTGAAATCACAGATTGTTGACTCTTTAATTCATATGCAGTACTCTGGGGTTCTGGAAGATCTTGTTGCAGAGAAAAAAGATGGATTAGCTCAAGAATTACCAGCAATGATTCTGGAGTCTTTGGATTTATCCACACTTGCTTTACCTATGTTGAAAAGAAGGAGAAACAATTTAAAATATACAGAGAAGAGAAATAAAATGAATCTCAAAAGGGTAACTTTGAAGGCAAAAAAGGCACCGATTTCCCAAACATTTAATATCCCAAAACATGGTATTCCAAGCCACAGAAGACAATTCAAATGCAACTTCAATATCATAATGAAACAAAGTAAACCCATGGCAGACATAGCCCTAAATGCCATTTCCTCTCCTATGCCTGTTTCACTTGACATGAAGATGCATGATACAATAAAAGCAGAGTCAGATGTGTCATGGACAATGAGATTTAGTCATGAACAGCAACAGCAAGAGCAATCACCAGATGGAGAGAGAGCCAGCTGTGCCATTTCGAGTGACAGGAGGGGCCGTGTCTCCAGAGGCATGAAGGAGGTCAAAGACCAACATGAGGAAGCAGCCCCATGGAGTCCTCAGCACTTAAGTTTCATTGCTGGTAACATGGAGGAGCCTCACAGTGTGAAATCAGAACTAGAACCGGAGAATTCAGCAAGGCAAAAAATCCCAGAACCACATAACACAGCTCAGGAGCTGCAGCAACAAGCACTTTTCACACAAAGCATATTGCATTGTGTTTCTTGCGCGATCTTGAATTCACTTCCACTTGAGAAACTACCAAAAAGAACAAAAGCACAGAAAGGCTTAACATATGCAAAGACCCCAAGAATTTTATCTCCAGAGCTAGGGAAATCCATTCGTGGATCTTCAATTATTACAACACAGAGTGACATCCCATCTGAAAGAGGTCCTAGAAAGGAGCTTGCTCGATCTATTCCAGACGGAAAGACAAAATTACAAAAGGACTTACAAGGGAGAACCTTGAAGTTTTTGGATTTCTCCACACCGGCTTCATCTGAATTTAGAGGGTGGAGAAAGGGAGCACAAGTCCCCAAGTCTAGAACAGGGAAAGCACAGATGGCATCAATTTTAAAGATGATCCCCATCACAAGATCTGCTACTCTTAGCCATGGAAAGGAGCAGGACTGCATCTTGGGAAACATGGCCACAGAAATATCTCAAGGTATGTCAGATAGATTTGCAAATACCATCCTATCACCTACACCTGTTTCACCTGCCATCAAAACACATGAAAAAACAAAAGCAAAGAGAGACTCATTAAAGAATAAAAGCAGTATTACACAGCTAGAACAACATGAAGGGGAAAAACTGCATCCAAATTCCTCTAATAAATGGAGCAGCTCAAGCAGTACATTGGAATCAAGATGGCAAAGTGGCAAAGAAAAAGAGGGCGTTGGAGTTTTATTCGAGGCAGGTCTACCTTTCCTGTGTAGTACAGGAAGGAGGAAAGATCAAAGTATGTTTATTACAGAGCAGGAAGTGCAGCAACAAACACTGGCTTCAGAAAACAAATTGGAATCTACTTGTTCTCCTCCGATTCCATTTCAAACTGAAGAGCTGAGGAAGAATATCCCACCACAAAAAGACATACTACATAGAATCAGTCAAAAGATTTCATGTTCAACATCAGGGAGCACAGTCTTTGACTACTTTTCAACTGATGGAGCAGAGTGTAGTACCAAGTCCAATGTGAGCCCTGCAAGAAAGCTGGATGTTCAGACTGTAGTTTCCCTACCACCTGAAGATGTGGGGGAAGGCATAAAAACTCAAAAAGTAGTGAAGCACAGAGTTGATCAAAATATACCATCTACCAAATCAGGGAGCTCAGTGCTTGGAGATCCAGGTGATGAAAGTTCTAGAAGGAAAATGAGTCGTCACATCGCCAGGAAACATAGAGAATTGCAAAGAGATTTACTAACAATGTCCACAACCTCTATTTTCTCTGACTCTATAAGGCAGGAAAAGGTGTTAAAGTTTCCAAAAAGGAAAAATCTCATGGGTCACAATTGTGTAACCATGAAGGCAAAGAAGTGGCTTTGTTCACAGATGCTTCATACCACCCAGCATGATAATCTCTACTGTAGAAAGGAACAAGACTGCAACTTAAAAAATAAAAGTTTAGCTAATGCATTTTTATCTACCATACCTGTTTCAACTGATAACAAAATAGATCTTGAAATGCATAGCACGTCAGAAGCAGAGATGCGTCAACTAAGAGTCAATCTATACCACCATATGTCTGCAAAGCTAAGGAAATCACCATGTGATGGAGAAACATGGAAGGCCAGCTCAACTGATACACAAAACAGATCAAGCAACACAATGAGAAGGAATCTGCAACATGAAAAGGAAGAGGAAAATATCCAGAGAATGTTATTGGATTCAGTTCCACACTATGGGCAACACTACAGCCTCAGTGCCCATCAAATGAAAAATCCTGGTTCTTACCAATCAGAATCTGAATTGAATAATTCTGAAGTCAGAAGGACGTGGAACTTGCCTTGTACAGCACAAAACATGAGACAAGAAAAATGCTTTAGAGAAACTGTTTTGGAACCTGTTTCTAGACACATGATGAATTTTCTTCAAGTTGAAACAGCAAAAAAAAGTCTTCCTACTCAAGAAGGAATAAAATATGTTGAAGGTCTAAAGAGTCCATTGCCAAAAGCAAGAAAATCAGAGACTGGCTCAATACAATGTGACACTCTGTGGGATGGAAATCCTAGGAGAAAATGGGATAGTCCTATTACATGGGAAAAGGCATGGAATCAAAAGGACTTAATAAGAACAGTCTTAAAACCTTCAGATTTTGCCAGCCTTGATTCATCTGTACCCAAAAGCCATAGCTACACATTGGAGTTTGTAAGCAAGAGAAATATAATAAATCCCAAGCACATAACTTT
Source organism: Helogale parvula (assembly GCA_004023845.1). NCBI lineage: Eukaryota > Metazoa > Chordata > Mammalia > Carnivora > Herpestidae > Helogale > Helogale parvula. The sequence continues at coordinate 42,005 of PJEM01009118.1, forward strand.
GAAGGCAAAGAAACGATCAAGTTCACAATTGCTTAATATCACAAGGTGTATTACAAGAAGCCAGAGAAGGAAAAAGGGGTGCACATTTCAGTACAAGATGAAAGAGAGGCAGTGGATTGAAAGTGTGGTGGAGGCATCACTCTCTGCTGCTGAGGGAACTGACATTCCACCACCGAAGATAGTGACTGATAAACACTCATTTGATACAACAGCAAGGAGCACTCTATATAACAGAACACTTCACAAAAATCTGCATGGTCACACTACAGAGGAAGAGGCAGAGTTAGTGGAAAACTCAGCCACAACTTTCTTGGGGCCTTTAGGTTTCTTCACACCTATGTTATCTGATTCTGAAAGCCAGATAAACACAGTACCGTTATTTGAAGAGAAAATCAACTTGAGTATCAAATGTTCAGTTATGAAGAAAAAGGAGCCAACAATTTCACAAATACTTAAAATCAGAAGACAGTTTACCACAAAACACAGGAATAAACCTGGATCCAATTTAAAAACCAAAATGAAACAGATGAGGCAAGATAAAAATGTGGCTAATACATTTCCAAATACTATTGACTTCACACCAGACACCCCTGCCATCGAAAGGAAAAGCAGATTCAAAATAGGGATAGACAGAGTATCAAGGTTTTGTCACACACAACCAACACATATGGAGTTGCCAACTGAAGGGCTAGTGATTTCACAACCACTTAATGCTACCAGTCATGCTGCTTTAAGCAATAATGAGCGACAGGAAAAGAAGATAGACAGAAAGAAAGACAATACTGTATTATATGTGGACCCTAAATTCATATATGATTCCATGCCTATTTTTTCAGACATAAAAATGGAGCCATGTCCTAGTACCTGGGGTATCTATGAAGAGTCTTCAGAAAAGGGAAATGCCTTCAACAAAGCAAATACTAGCTTTCCTTATGCCTGCACACCTGTGTATCCTCAAATCATAAAACATAAAGATAAGGCAAAAACAGCAGATGTGAAAAACACTATGCATACCAAATGGGTAAACTTGAAGGCAAAGAAGCCACCTGTTTCCCAGGTGTTTCGTACTATAGGATGTAGGTCCAGAAGAAGCAAAAAGGAACAGACATGTAACATTAAGAAGCAGAAGGAGTTCCAGCAAGATAAAACTGTAACAGATATTTTCCTGAGCACTCTTTGTGATTCTGGGACTGTTTCATTTCAAACTAAACAATTTACAGAAGTAAAGAGGGAGAAAGGAAGGCCAAGAAGTCCCATATACAATCCTCCACAGCTAAAGCTAGAGAAATCACTAAACGAAAGAAAAATGTCATCTTCAGTGTCCACTGATACTAAGAATGCTGTATCAAGAAATATCAAAACACTGAAACAATGCATTAGAGCGCAAAAAGAAAATCACCAAACTATTTTACCAGACATTCTCTCACAATGTAGAGATCAGTTCGTGATTACACAAGTGAAGAAGGTGCTTGACCAAGTGAAAATAGGAGGAACGTTGGAAAAAGTATACCCTGGTCTAGCTTCCCAGAAGAGGGAAATCGATTACCCTAGGTTCTATATCCCAAGAGTTAGAACACATACTGAATGTGATTTCCTTGTTGCACAAAGAGTGAAGGAAGAAGATGGAGACGTCGTTGAATGTTCGGTTTCAGTTCCATGGGGGACAGAAGTATCAGAGAAAACCGATGCTTCATTAAGTTCAAAAGGACAGAATATATTTCTTACAGAGTTGGATGCTTCTCAACAGAAGACTTGGAAGGAGCAAGAATTGCCGAAACAAGGATGTATTTCAATGACAAATCTGGAGTCTGTTGCCTACCCCATTATGGAACCCCCTCATTTGAAAAACACAGGAAAGGTAGCTGAGGAAGACATGCACACTAACAAAGAAAATATTTCACATTTATTGAGAAAAGAAGACATAAAAGAAACTGGTATCTTAAAAGGTTCAAAAGGACAGAAGTTTCCTTATACCAATCTGGCAGCCCAGCAAAATATATCTGCAGGGCAGAAAGGAGAGGCGAAGCCAGATGACACTCCTGAAGGTATTGTGGATTCTCTATCTTGCCCAAATAGGGATAACCATTTTCAGATAACACAGGCAGTAAATACAAGGAAGGAAGATGTAAGAATTTCTATAAATTTATATGTAAATCCATGGAGAAAAGAGCAACGAACGTTAACTGATAGTCCATTAAGATTAAATGAACAGAAAATGTTTTTTTCTGAAAAACTGAAGGCAAAGCAACTACATAGGTCTAACAAGAATAAAGAAAATATTCTGGAATTCTTTTCTTCATGCCTGTTGCATCAAATCCATGACGAAACGCTAAAGAAAAATGTCTCAGCAAAAAGAATGAGTTCAAAAGTTTTGAGTCCAGTGGTAGACAAAGTATCAAATGAAACAGATACTCCAGTAGACCAACCTTCATGCTCAGGAGTTAGCTTGCGTAATAGAAGAAGAAAAGAACCTCAAAAAGAAAGTGCGCGCAAGTCTCTTCCAACGTCTGTTTCTTATTCCTCGATGGATGTACTTCAGATTGAATTGCCATATGTAAAGAAAGTCTTAAAGGCTCCAGTGTACCACACTTCAAATATAGAAGGAATTGGCTTGCTTGTTGAGGAAAAAGAAGAGCAACCAGAATCTATACACCAGATTTCTCCGAAGCCTGCTTCTCTCACGTTGAGAGCTATATTTCAGAGTAAGATACCACATAAAGAGAAGGCATCACAAGAAGTAGTTAGCACCATGGATTACATTCCAAGTACAGAAAACATCAGCTCGCTCGTTACAAGAAAAGAGAACAAGGTGCAGATAGGGAAAGGTAAATCATGTATGAGATTGACAAGCGCGTGTGCTTCCTTACCGTCTCTATCACGTACTAATGTGAATTCAAGAACAGAAGTTGGGCAAGATAAATCAGGAATACTAAAGATCTGCCTTCCACTGCTAAAGGTCAAGGTATCACCAAATGTCAGGAAAACACTATTTGCAGAGTCAACTAATAGAAATAGTTCAAGCAGTGTCATAGAATCAAGACATTTGCCGCAAAAAGAAAAGGAAGATGGAGACAATATAGTATATGTGAAAGACATAATGGGCCTCAAATGTGTCACTTTTAAAGGAAAGAAAACACCTTTGAAATACATACTGCATGGACAAGAACCACAGTGGAACAGGGAACAAGAGGAAACAATGCAGAAAGATAAAAGTGAACTAGACATGGTTCAGAATAAGCGCCATGCTTCCATTCCTTCTTTGCCACACCTGGAATGGATTCCTGGAACAAAGGAGGTCCTCACGGCAGGAATCAAAAGATTTTGTCTTCCATCACTGACACTCAAGGAATTATCACATGCAATGGGAATATGTGAGGGGCCAACTGATGATATTTTAAGCAGTATAAAAAAAGCAAAATATATGCCAAAGACAGATAGAGTAGAAACGGCTTTGGAAGAAATAAAGCAACCCAAAAGAATAGTTTTGAAAGCAAAACAGTCTCCAATTGCACAGGAATTACAGTGGAACATTAAAGAAAACGAGAAAAGCATACAGGAAGATAAAGATAATCAGGTTGGGACTCAGAACACATCTCGTACTTCCATCTCTTTCCCACCCTACTCAGAAGTGGACATAAACACAAAAGGGGAAGAAGCCATGCTAATAAAAACAAGGTCCTCTTTTCTACAACCAGAACTCCAGGAGTCATCAGATACAGAGAAGATAGCATACAAACAGTCTATTTATGGTGGTATCTCAGACAGCATAAATAAAGCCAAAGAACAGATAATGCAGGAGGAAGAGGAGCAAGTTAAAAAGGAAAACATATCTTTTAGGGAAAAGAAATCACCAGTTTCACAGGAAACCCAGCTGGACATTGAAGAGCAAGAGATAAAGATACAAAAAATTAAAGAGGAGCCAAATGTCCTTGTGACCAATGTTGGCTCCTTCCCATTTAACATAACTGCTCTTTCCCATTTAAAATTGGATACAAGAATTAAAACAGCAGACTCTCCAACCAAAGTAGCGAGACATTCTCTTCCAGAACTATCACATCAGGAATCATCAGATGCAGTGAAAAAAGCAAATAAACAGTCCACTGATGATGATATCCCAGGTGATGTACAAGAGGCAAAAGAATATATGCTACAGAAAGAAAAGAATGATGTGGAGATATCAATCGAGGGAGACATGATGGATCCAAACGATATAGATTTTAAAAGAAAGAAAATACTTTCACAGGATATACCATTGAGTCTTAAAGAGCAGGTGAAAGTGGATCCAGAAAGTGAAGAGCAGGAGAGAATGGATGGAGGAGGTAAAGGCGAACAGGAAGTAGTTCTGCCCACACATTGGGCTTCTGAATCTTCTCTAACTCACCATGAATTGGACACAAGAATAGAAGGAGAGGAAGACGTCCAGGGAATAACAAGATCTGCTGTTGCACAACTACACCTACAGAAATCATTTGATGCAGGGAAAATAGCATATATAAAGTCAACTGGGGACGGTATCTCAAAGGATGTAAAAGTAGCACAAGAGTATGAGCCAGAGAAAGGAGAAGATAGAAGAAAAATAGTAAATATGAAAGATCGAATGTATCCCAAAGGCACAACTTCCAAGGAAAAGGTATTACCACTTCCCCCTGAACTCTATACTTCTGGGAGTTGTGGCTCCCAAATTACAAGCATAAAAGAAAAATTAGGAAACATACAGGAAAAAAGTGAACTAGATAAGCTTCTGACAAGAACTTCTCTACTTCGATTTAAATTAAACAAAGGTATAGAAGACAAGGAAGAGAAGAAAGGAATAACAAGACCCTTTCTTCCACCCTCATGGCACAAGGAATCATCAAAAGCTGAGAAATTAAAATATACAGTGCCACCTTTGAATGGCATCTCAAGCAATTCAAAAAGGACAAAATACACGACACAAACAGAAGAGGGTAAGGCAAATGGTTTTCAGGAAGACGTGATGGATCCCAGGTACATGGCTTTGAGGGCAAGGAAATCACCCCTTTTCCTTATACTCAAAACAAAGAAACTGCAAGTAAACATCAAAGAACAAGTGAAAGTGGGGCAAGAAGATTATAAAAAAACAATTGTGCTTCTGAGCAAAATCCATCCTTTTATCACTTCTTCAGCTCATCTTAAATGGGACACAATAAAAGATGAAGAAGGTGAGCCAGGAATAATAAGAAATGATGTGCCACATCTTGAGCTCCAAGAATCATCGTCCTCAGGGCAAATAGCACCTGCACCTACAGATTCACCCAAGAGCCGTGTAAATGAAGAACCACCATCAAAATCTGAGGACATGGGAAGTGTAGAGCCAATTGCTAGAAATATTTTAATCAATCCGCAAAAAGGAAAACATTATATTCCCCCAAACGAGGAAGGGGATGGAGTAGAAACAGTAAACCTTGTGTTCCCCAAACATCAAGAAAAGAAGATGCAAGAAAGTAACAATGAGTCAGGTGTAGTTCCGGCCAACTCTTCCTCGCCGTCATTGTCTCTCTCTGACCTCCAACTGGATAAAGAAATAGAGATAGATGATGGAATGCTAGTACCTACAAGGTCTGTTGTGCAGAGAGTATCAAATGCTGGAGAAATAGTACATACAGAAGCAATCAGTGGTGATGTTATGCAAGATCGTCAAAATGAGAAACAGCATATGCCACAGGAAGAGGAGAAGGACAGAGAAAAAACTATGAGAAGTATGATGCACACCACAGATATAATTTTGAAATCAAAAAAGTCACCTCCTTCACATATGCTCCATAAAACAGAACTGCATTTGATCGTTGGAGGGCAAGAACAAAAGAGACATGAAGGTCGAGGCAAACCACCCTGCACAGTGCCCAGAAAAATTTATGTTTCCAAGCCTTCAGCTAACCTTACATTGGATAAAGGTACACAAGTAGATGAAAAAAGGCTTGGAATTAGGAGACCCTCTCTACTTCCACGCATGCTTTCAGGATTATCGGGTACAGAGAAGAGTGCAGATACACAGAAAGTGTGTGATCTAAGGGAAAGAAGACAACATATGTCACAGAAAGAAAAAAAGTATGAAGTGAAAACAGTAGATATGAGGATCAGGATGCATCCCAGAGAGGCCAGGATTTCATCAATTTCACATATCTTTAACACAAAGGAATTTGTGTTGAACATTAAAGAACAAAAGGAAAATGTGTGCAGAGGTAAAGAGGAGCCACCCATCGTTCTGACAAGGACTTTCCTTTCCGTCCCATCAGCACCTCCCCTTTATCTAGACTCAGGGAACAAAATAGACAAAGATGCACCAGGACCTACAGGATCTTCTCTCCAGCAAAATTTCCAGGAATCATCAGATACCCAGAAAACAGCAGTTACAGAGGTAGTTGCTGGTAATAGTGAAATTGTTGTGAAGAAAGCCAAATGCTCTGTGCCACAAGAAGAGACGGGGCAACCGTGGACCTCCAACTTCATGATCAGTGTACAGCGAAGGAATGAACCCTCACGAGTCAAATCTGAAGGAGACTTGAGGCCGTTAGTTTTAAATTCACAGCATGAGGACATTTATTTAACAGGATTTGGTACCATAAGCAGGAAAAGGCTGGAATATTTCTTCGCAGGGCAAGAGGCTCGACCAGGAAAATACAAAACAGAAACTTTTACTACGTTTCTTTCCTACCCCACAATAGATCCAGCTATGAAGAGAAACCTGAAGAAAGAAACTGAAATAATGGATAATATAAACCATAAAATGAGTCCTGGGTGTTTCATTTCACCACCAAGGAAACTATCCAAGGAAATACATATCACATTTGGTACCCCTGTACGTGCAAATGGATTTTCTGTTTCAGAGCAAGATGCCCACCAACAAAAAACTTTATTCAAAGCATCTCCAGGATCTTCAAATTCATATACATCTGAAAAGCCAGAGAAAGAGGTACAAAATCATGATAAAATGAACAACAGGCTCTCTTCCAAAGCATTAGCCCCACAGACAAAGGGATCACTTGAGAAAATGAGTATCACAGAGTCACATACCCCCCCAATTACAGAAGAACAAGAGATTGTCATGAAAAAGCAAGTGGTGCTACCGTCTGGAAGTGGACCTAAGACCTGCCTGGACTCCAACTTTTCCCTTAAATTCCCATTTAAAAATGGAAGGCAGAAGACGCCGTTTGAAAGAGATGTACGCAAGCAAACTACAGGGTACCCCAGAATACAAATACTACCAGGAACACACGTGGATATTACAGTGTTTGATACCCTAGGAGGGAAAAAAGAGCAGGCATTGCCAGAGCCAGAACAAGAGGAATGCATTCTAGAATCATTTCAGAAGTCTCTTTCCTCCCACCGGATTTTTCCAGTTCAATCTGAAGATCTGGAGGGGGAAAAAAACAACACTAGCACCACTTTCAATCTGGAGCAAAAACCATTAGAAATGGAAGAAGGGGAATTAAAAACAGACACAAACACAGTTATCTGTGTAGAAAAGGACAAAACAAAAATGCACAAATGCATCATTGTCAATCTGGAGGAGAACGTAAAAAGGGACGCAAGAAATACTGTAAACCAGAACGCTCCATCTCCAAAGGCAGAGGAATCTCCAATTAACACTCAGGTGGTCACTCGGTTGGGAAACAGCTGCCCAATCAAACCAAAACATAAAAAGGACCTAGAAGTCCCTGGTACAAAACAAAACATTCAGCCACAAAAAATGTTTCAAAAACATATTCTGGATTTATTTTATGTCCACATTCCTCTTTCTATCAAATTTGAAGGCTGGAAGGGCAGATTAACAATAGCAGATTTGAAAAGAGAATTGAGCCCCAAATATTTAACTATGAAAATCCACAATCACCCAGTTTCACAGACTCTTAATAACACAGGATGTGGTACTCCAAGCAATAGAAAGAAATTAGAGTATGACTTCAGCAGACCAAAGAAAACCGTTTTGTGGCTTGAAGCTGTCTCAGGAATATGTATCAGAAGTCTTTCTGTTTCTTCAATGAGTTCATCTCAGACCGAAGAAACAGTAGAATCAGAGACAAATCTAGAAAGAGAAGAGATATTCTGTCTTTCTGACTTTCAACAGAAATCACCAAACACTAGTGACATTAAGAAGAACAGCTCAAGCATTGTAAAAGAAGGGTGTCTTCTCTTCTTCCCACTGTCAAAATCAGAAGCAAACCTCAGCAGTGAAACAAAGGAAAACATTTTAATTTCACAAACAAAAGAGGAAAGTGTTGTTCCAGGGCTTGATAGCTCAAAGATCAGAAACAAACCTGACTTGCTTATGACTGAGGAAGAAGAAAAGGCACCAAAACCCATTCCAATGCCCACAGAGCATCCACTCATGTCTGATGATCTGAAGGGCAGTGTAGAAACCCACATGGAAAGTACCCTAAGTATGAATATTTCCCCCCCAGGAGTAGAAGAAACGGGACACGAAGCTGAGCTATTCGATACCATGGAGTGCGCCTTGCGACCAGAACAGGAGGACCAGAGCGAATCTGTCCAGGACACAACCACACAAAAGGTCCAGCGACCGAAAGCTTTTCCAGGAACTGAGCCTGTACCACCTCAAGTTAAAAGTAATGAAATGAAAGTACTGGCAGATAGTTTAAGTGCCAAAAGTATACTTCCTCTTTATGAAGCAATTAAACATATCTTTGAAAATCAGATAAAAAATATGATTCAAGACAAAATTTGTGAGGATATACTGGAAAAAGTAAAAGCCCATAAACCTGATGCTTGGAAGTCACCATCTTTTGCAGGAAGTTCAGATATAACATGCATGATAAAACCTCCCAAATTGCAGCCAAAACCCATTTTAGAACATCTTCTTCCCAAAGAAAACAATAAGCTCACAAATCATTTAGAGTCAAAAGCATTTGAAATAAAACTGAATCTGATACCTGAGGTAGCAAAAATATCTTTCCAAAAGTTTAACTTTTATCTGCAACAGTCTATTTCAGAACATAACAGTTGGAGGCTGTATCAAAGACATAAAACAGTGTGCTTTTTGCCTCTAGAAGGGATCGATACTATTGAACCTAACTGGAAACAGAAATACTCCAAGGATTCACCTCCTGTCCGCTGTACGAAGACCTTGATTGTCAATGTTTCAAGTGATGGCAAAGAGATCATTACAAACCAAAAGACTATTAGAAAGCTAGAAAATGGGGCATCATCAGTGACTTCTGCTAACGAGATACCACTGACCCCTATCCTACAAAACTACTCAGCCAAAGAAAAAGACAAACTTCTCATACACTTTTCTATAAAAACATTAGAGATTCAAATGAAAGCCTTTCCCAGAATTGTAAGAGAATCTTGCACAATGGCTGGTGCTCAGAATACAAAGAAACCTTTATCTAAATTTGTGAATTCTGGTATCAAAGTACCAAAACAAAAAAACAAAGTTTTGTTACTTTTTGAGGAAAAATGTCTTCATCAAATAGATCTTGATTTACGATACAAATACCTTAGTTTTCTCCTGGGATTTCCAGTCAAAAGTATGTTCCCTAAACCAAATGCCCTTCCCAAACATACTCTTAAGTTAAACACAGTTGCAATGTGTAAAAATATAGATAACAGAGGAGAAAGTGGTGGTGGTCTTTGCATTGACACAGAACTGTTAGAACAACACATCTCTTCCAAAAAGCAAAGTCCCCATGAAAACTCACCATTGATGAAAAAACTCCTTGAGCCTACCTACGTGTGTGCTCCTAACCCTGATCAACAGAATACAGTGCAGAAAGATAGTACAGTTCTTTCAGAGTCAAAATCTCATGTGACTCCAGAAAAAGAGAAACAATGTCATGTGTGGTTTCAGGAAACAAATACATATAAATCTTTCGCTCCAAACACTCAGGAAACTGCTCCCAGTTTAGTTGATTCCCATTCAATTCAGATTTCTGAAGATTTTGCTGAGAGTCAGACAAATATTCAGAGCCCAGCCAACTTGGAGGAATGCCCAGCTCTTGAAGTACATGAGAGTGAAGAATGTCTGTTTTTAAAAGCCAGCCCATACTTAAGTCAGGAATCCCAAAACATTCTTTTTGAATTACAGAGAGGCATTCCTTTGGAAAATCTCTACAAGACAAGAAAAAGCAAAACTAACTTGAAACCATTTTGCAAGGAAGATTCTGGTTCCCATCATCGTATTAGAGGCTGCAGAGAACATTCCTCAATTGTGACACCCTCTTATGAATCCCACAAAAGCAGGAAATACAAGTCATTGGACAAAGTGCCATTTCCCAGCGGGTTGTGCCACGGTTCATTAAATGCTGTAGGCGTTCCATCTAAATCATCTTCCGTTCCATTCGGTGAAGAGAAGACTTCATGGACCACAGGGTACAGAACCAACTACTCTTTAGCTCCCTTAACGGAATCAAATATCAAATTACATGTCGCAAAAAGCCAAGGCAAACCTTACAGACATCTTGAAAGCAAAGAAAGAAAGAAGGCGAAATTGGATTTATTTAGAAATAACAACATTCATTGGGACTGTCGTTACAGTTATACACAGAATAAAGAGAAATGCGCAAGAAAGAAAAGTGTATGTAATTATGAGGTGCAAAGACCGAATCATTACCCAGGCAAACCTAAGTTACCATCAAAGTCTCGTCGAGAGGACATCTTCTTCCATTCTGAAAGAAAACAAAACCAGCCATTTTTTTATGCCTGTATACCAGCAGATTCTCTGGAGATTACACCCCAAACCATTCGCTGGACGATTCCCCCAAGAACTTTAAAGAAGACAAACTTCAGAGTTCCTGTGGTGGCAAAGATTTCAAATTCTTGCAATATATTGACTTCATCCAAAAAGGTCTTGGGGTCTCTCTTGGAGTCCTTCAGTCAAGTTCAGCCAGATTGATGTTACCCTATCCAGATTCATCTCAAGCGGAAAACTGGTTGTTATTGTGTATTTTGTGAAAAATAAAATCAGATAAAGTCAAATGGTCTTTTCATGAAGTGTTTTCTTAACCGATGTATTTTATTTCTGCGGTAGATTTGCACAATTGTTTTGGGAGAATGGGAAGGAAAAGCAGACTTTGGGCTTGACCCCACTGCATGGTGGGATCTCCTTTTAGTTTATGCTGCCTCATAATCCCACAGGAGAGGAGTAGAGACATGGAGGCCCTCTTTCCATCTCACACCAATGACTGAGGATGAGTTGAAGGAAATGGAGCCTATAAATGAGTTTGGCAGAGGACCAGAACATTGGGAGGGCATAGAGGGGAGAGTTTTCTTAAACAGCAGTGAGGGTTCAATAATGCCAGAGGTCATGAAATACAGGAGTAAGTACTGATTTTGAGAAGCTAGATTCCTGTGATGACTTTGTCCTCATTCTGGACCTCAGCAGTATGACATTGACCGTCAGCTGATCACCCTCTACCATGCCGGGGGTGGGAGTGGGAGGGGGTGGGGAGGACATCATGTCATATTGGGCCCTCGCTCCTGAGCACCTGCCACTGTGCGGAACACCCTCTGGGAGGGGCAGGAAGTCATTCTGCAGAACCGCCAGGGGAAGGGACACCATCTCCCAGCACACCTGTACTACCTGCCTGCCTGCCACCACCCACATACACACTTCACGGCCCTGGGCTTCACGGCCCTGGCTCAGGGCTGCAGCAAGCTCAGCTGACGGTGGAGGTGACTGAGAACCTGGATTGTGATACCAACAGCATACCTTACCTTTGCCCTTGGGGCTGATGACCTCTGCTCCAGCTCTTGTAGGAGGTCCAGAAAACCCCAGTCAACCCAGGGGCTGGCGGGAGAACAATACAGATCTGTGGGACTGGGCTGGGGGTAGGGCAGCAAGATTTTTAGCAACAAGTAAATATTTTTAAAATATTTTTTGCTCGCTTATTCCAAGTATGTGAATAAAGCATTGGTCTCATTCAGAAAATAAATTTGGGGGGGGCTCATAAATATTCCATAAAATGTTAACCATTTTATTATTAAATGACAAAATAGATGATAGTTTTTCATATCACTGTTACATTAATTCTGGGAATAATAATGCTTCCTTTAATATAAATGCTACTTGATCTTTTAAAACATATATTTACTATATATGGATATTTGGGCATGCTTAATAAGCAATTATAAAATATTCTATTTTTTTTACTAAGCAAAGTACATAATTTTATACAATTTACACACAGTTTTTACTGTTAACAGTAGAATTAGGGACATTATTTCAAGACGTTAACTCCAAAGACATGTGCTACAACCATATAGTAGACTTTGTCATCAATATGATATCTTGGCATCTTATATGAATTCTGCCCATGGGGTTTGACAATCAGATTGAATATATTAATGCTTTTTACTACAGAAAGATTTGAACATACACACACTAGAAGACAGAATAGTATTATGTACTTCTTTGTGCCCTTCACCCAGCCCTCAAACTTTAACCCATAGCCAAACCTGCTTTATCTACTTCTTGTTTACTTCTCCATGAGTATTTTGATGCAAATCACAGATACATAATTTTATCTATGAATATTTTCTGTATCTCTACAAGATAACTATTTTTTTAATAAATATTTTATTGTCAAATTGGTTTCCATACAACACCCAGTACTCTTCCCCACAAGTGCCCTCCACCATCACCACCACCTCTTTTCCCCCCTCCCCCTTTCCCTTCAACCCTCAGTTTATTTTCAGCATTCAATAGTCTCTCAAGTTTTGCGTCCCTCTCTCTCCCCAACTCTCTTTCCCTCTTCCCTTCCCCCTGGTCCTCCATTAGGTTTCTCCTGTTTTTCTGTTAGATCTATGAGTGCAAACATATGGTATCTGTCCTTCTCTGCCTGACTTATTTCACTTAGCATGACACCCTCGAGGTCCATCCACTTTGCTACAAATGGCCATACTTCATTCTTTCTATTGCCATGTAGTACTCCATTGTGTATATATACCACGTCTTCTTGATCCACTCATCAGGTGATGGACATTTAGGCTTTTTCCATGTTTTGGCTATTGTTGACATTGCTGCTATGAACATTGGGGTGCATATGCCCCTATGCATCAGCACTTCTGTATCCCTTGGGTAAGTCCCTAGCAGTGCTATTGTTGGGTCATAAGGGAGTTCTATGGATAGTTTTTTGAGGAACCTCCACACTGTTTTCCAGAGTGGCTGCACCAGTTTACACTCCCACCAACAGTGTAGGAGGGTGCCCGTCTCTCCACACCCTCGCCAGCATCTATAGTCTCTTGATTTGTTTATTTTAGCCACTCTGACTGGCGTGAGGTGATATCTCAGTGTGGTTTTGATTTGTATTTCCCTGATGATGAGTGATGTTGAGCATCGTTTCATGTGCTTGTACCATACCCATCTCACATCTTAAAAACTAACATTGATTTCTTAATATCAAATGTTTAGTCAGAAGATTTCCAAATACTTCATGATGTCATTTCCTAAGTTTGTTTGAACTAGGATATAAAGAAAAGCATGTGTTGTGTTTGGTCTTTAAGTCGTTTTTTAAAGCTTTCTTATTTGTTTTGAGAGAGATAGCGAGAGAGAGAGCACAAGCAGGAGAGGGGAAGAGAGAGGGGGGGAGACAGAATCCCAAGCAGACTCTGTGCTGTCAGTGCAGAGCCCAATGCAGGGCTTGATCCCATGAACCGTGAGATCATGACCTGGGTTGAAACCAAGGGTCAGATGCTTAACCAACTGAGCCACCTCGGTGCTCCTCTTATAAATCTTTTTTAATCCATAGGCTTTTCATTCCATTGTTTGTTTTTTTTCTTGTAGTTTCTCAAATTGAAGAACCAGGTTATTCTGTAGAGTTTTCCATGATCTGTGTTTTGCAGACAGTGTCCCCATTGGCATATTGAAATGATTACCTGGATTCCTAATTGTTCCATAAAAAGGTCTTCAAATAGATTACACAATGTGCAGCATTTAATTAAAAAATTTTTTTTAACATTTATGTATTGTTGAGAGAGCACTAGCAGGGGAGGGTCAGAGAGAGAGGATGACACAGAATCTGAAGCAGGCTCCGGGCTCTGAGCTGTCAGCACAGAGCCCGACGCGGGGCTTGAACCCATGAACCGCAATTTCATGACCAGGGCTGAAGTCGGATGCTTAACCGACTGAGCCGCCAAGGGCCCCGTGCAGCATTTTAAATTAAGTGTATTGTTTCAGAAGATTGGCTGTCACATGTGGCAATGCAGAGCCCTCTGTAGTTAAATGTTACATAGAGCTGTTATGTAGTTAGAGCTGTTAGAGCTAACTTGGTGAAATTTCCTACCATAAATGATAGGGACAGATGAGTGACTAGTTCTTACATCATGAAGACATTTTGCATCATGAGACATCAAATGTCTATTTGTTAAGAGAGAAATATCATAAATTTCTGGATGTAAAGGTAGATAGAAAAGGGCATATTTAGAGTAGGAGGAAAGTCAGTACAGAGTTCAGATTTTGTAAAGCTGATCAAACTCAAACTGCCATGAGTCCCAAAAAGTGACCTTTTTGTCAACTGCTTAATATTTTCTTTCAACATTTTCCAGCTGCACGCCATTTGATCATCTCTTCAAAAAACAATTCGGGAATAATTTTTCATAGAGAGGTCACAAACAAACCTTCTAGTGGTTGGATCAAGATTTATCATTTATTAGTGACAATTAAAAAGAATCTGGCACTTTTGCTGACAGAGTGGCCATTTCGCATACTATTTCCTCTGGAACCACAAGACTTCATTAGAGCCTGAAACATCAGATCAGTGAGATGCAGGCTGACAAGATGTGTAAAATCTTACTTCACACACAGGTGACCTTGCTGGTTGCGGTTCTACCAGTGTAGGTTTGTAACACAGCAACAAGCTGGTAAACTGTCACGCGATCCCCACCAAAAAAGAAAGTACACAGGGGCGCTTGGGTTGCCCAGTCGGTTAAGCGTCCAGCTTTGGCTTAGGTCATGATCTCGCAGTTTGTGGGTTCGAGCCCCGTGTCGGGCTCTGTGCTGACAGCTAGCTCAGAGTCTGGAGCCTGTCTTCAGATTCTGTGTCTCCCTCTCTCTCTGCCCCTCCCCTGCTCTCACTATCTCTCTCTGTCTCTCAAAAAAATATATATATTAAAAAAAAGAAATTATACTAAATGTATCCTGTGTGCTCTGATCTTTTGAGTATATTCTTGTCAGAAGAGAGTATCCTTTTTGAGTAGGTGTTGTAGAGAATCATTTATCAACTTCTACTTTGACACATCTGATGGCCGGAAGATTTTCTACAGACCAGTTTTCTATATGTCCCTCCCATGTCCTGTTTTTCCTCTGTCCTGGACATTCCTCCTGCCTTGGGGCACTGTAGGAAGTTTTCACACGATCTAGCCCCAGACCTTACCCCTGACCTCATGTCCCAACCTGGGACGTGTCCTTCACAGTGGGCAGAAGGAGTCCTGGAACTTATTTCTCTGCTGGGTTGGTTAGCATGACTATAGACAAAAGGTGAATGTCAGGGCGCCTGTTGGCTCCGTTGGTTAAGCATTCGACTCCTAGTTTCTGCTCAGGTCATGATCTCACAGTTCATGAGTTCAAGCCCTGAATCAGGCTTTGTGTTTGTGGCCTGAAGTCTGTTTGAGATTCTCTCTCCCTCTCTGCCCCTCTCCACCAGATAAATAAAAAGTGAATGCCAATCACAGTTAGCCCACTGAACCCCCACTACAAGCATCCTAACTCCACTTCCCCTGAGGCAGATCCCAGAAAGTGTTTGCAGCCTCTCTGATCTCACCGGATATGAAGTCAAATATGCCAGGAGGTAAGTCAGACTAGAATGATAGTATTTTTAACTAACAACAGTTAAGATATCTCATTTATAAATCTTTGGGAGCCCTCCAGCCTGAGCTGCTTTAGCTTTTATGGTACATCTGTTTATGCAAATCAGACCACATTAATTTATTAATTTCCATATTCTAGCATCCAACATGGATTCAGTGTCTGCCATGTGTCAGGCCCTGTCCTGGGTACTGAAACCTTGATTTTGGGAGAAGAGACCATCTTTGCAGAGCCGGGTAACAGGCTCACGCATGCACACATCCCTAACCATGCATATGTTCCTGTATCTTTGAGGTCACAGTTATTTGGCCTGAGCCATCTATCAAGAATTACCCGTGTGGAGCGGATGTTGGCAAAATGATGAACACTCAAGCCAGGTCTCCTGGTGACCCACATGGCCTCGTTTCTTTTAGATACATAAGACTCTGGGGGAGTGGAGACTTCTGTGTTTCCTTTTGGCTTTAATTTTATTTTAATGTTTTATTTATTTGAGAGAGAGAGACAGCGTGAGCAGGGGAGAGGCAGAGAGAGAGGGAGACACAGAATCTGAAGCAGGCTCCAGGCTCTGAGCTAGCTGTCAGCACAGAGCCCAGTGTGGGGCTCGAACCCACGAACTGTGAGATCATGACCTGAGCCGAAGTCGGAGGCTTAACTGACTGAGCCACCCAGGCACCCCTTCTTTTGGCTTTAAATACCCAAGTTATAACAGATGCTGATGGTGCATCAATGTGCCACTAAAACTGGGGAGAGAAATTTAGGCTCAAGTTTTAAGGGAATGAGGAATCTTGAGAGGACAGGATGGAGGAAGGGTCTCTCCCAAGCTCTCCTGGGCAAGATTTAGACTTAGGTCTGAGAAGTCCCTAGTCCTACTGTGCAAGTACATGCCTCAAGGGCCTTGACCCATTCCTTGGAAGAACTAGAGGAAACAACGGGAATTCATCCGTAACTCAGAGGTTCCCAAACTTTCTCCGTGCCCTCAGTGTCTCTGATTGTACCCCTAGGCTGAAATAATAGTTAATCATTCTTCATATTAAGTAGCTTAGGTCCAAACAACTTAATTATTATTCATATCTTAGAAGCTTAGCAGATGTTTGAAAAAACAATATAAGTTTACATTTTTTAATATTTATTTTTTGAGAGAGAGAGTGCACACAAGCAGGGGAGGAGCAGAGAGAGAGAGAGAGAGAGAGAGAGAGAGAGAGAGAGAGAAGACCAAGCAGATTCTGTGGTGTCGGCACAGAGCCCGATGCAGGGCTCAAATCCACGAACCGTGAGATCATGACCTGAGCCGAAGTCTAGAGTCAGACACTTAAGCAACTCAGCCACCCAGGTGCCTCAAAATAATATAAGTTTAAAACTTTTTTATTTTTGAGGTTCCTGGTGGCTCAGTCAGTTAAGTGTCTGACTTCAGCTCAGGTCATGATCTCATGGTTCATGGGTTCGAGCCCCAGATCAGGCTCTGTGCTGATCGTGCAGAGCCCACTTGGGATTCCCTCTCTCCCTTTCTCTCTCTGTCCCTCTTCTACTCATGCTTTCTCTCTCTCTCTCTCTCTCTCTCTCTCTCTCTCTCTCACCCCCTCTGCCCCTCTCTTTCTCTTTCTCTCTCTCTCAAAATAAATAAATAAAATTTTAAAATGTTTCATTTTATTTTTAAGTAACCACAATTACTTGCTGAAGGGATGTGTGCTTATTGGGCACTGAACAACTTTTCAAACTTTAGAATCAGATTGGAAACTCCTCACTGATTTTTGTGCAGTGTTTTCTTTTAATTCAACAGAAGTTAGAAAACTCAGCTTCACAAATCGCGGAATGGAGAGGAAAATGTAGCACCATCTGCTAATGTTAACTGTGAACCTCCTTGAGCTAGTAGTTCACACAGTGTCCGACAGATGTCGCCATGTTTCCCTCACAACTTAAAAATATTTCACATGGCCACAGGGCACATGTTTGGAACTGCCACCTCAAGTTTGTTGCAATGCCCTATTTTTGTAGTTTGTTCAAGAGCAGGGTTCCAAGAATAATAGGACACTGAGGGTGGTGTGAGCAGGGTGAAAGAACCGAGTGGTGAGACACTAAAGCTGGATGGATTTATTTCTTTCTCCAAGCAGACAATCCTACATACATAGTCACTCCAATTTGTGTCATCCTACTTTTTTGTCAACAAAACTCTGGTGGCCTGAGTACATTTCCATAGTGCGTTCACTCCCACGTCTCCTAGCTACTTCATACCTTCACTTCTTTCCTTAAACCTCTGATTCCTCCTACCCCAACCTCACAAGCAGATGACCTTACTTTGTACTTAACTGAGAAGTGGGGAGACTTTTCATGGACTCTTTTCCCATCTGTACCCGCCATGGGTGGACGGGCCTCGCTACCATCTCAAGCCAGTGCCTCATTAGATCCTAGTCCTCATCTACCCAAGGAATCATTTTAACCTTCTCCCCTCTCCACAGTGCCTCGTCATTTTTTCTCTCTCTGCTGGATCATCCCCAACAGCATATATGCTATTATTTTTTTATCTAAAAACAATAAGATAAAAGTCCCCAAGTCACCTCTTAACCTTTCATCTGCCACCAGCTACTTTCCCAGTTGGTTTAGTCTCCTAGCAAGAAAAACCTTCAAAAGAATTTTTCATTCACTCTCTCATTCCTCTTTTCCATTATCTTTTTAAGAAAACATTTTCTCATGTTTATTTATTATTGAGAGATGGAGCATGAGCATGGGAGGGACAGAGAGAGGGAGAGACATAGAATCTGAAGCAGGCTCCAGGCTCTGAGCTGTCAGCACAGAGCCTGATGCGGGGCTCGAACTCGCAGACTGCGAGATCATGATCTGAGCTGAAGTCGGATGCTTGACCAACTGAGCCACCCTGGAGCCCCTCCATTGTCTTATAAATCCACACCAATCTCCTTTTCCCCAGCACTCCACCTAAACTGCTCTTACAAAAGGCATGAGTAACCTCTGCACTGTGAAATTTAATGTTTTAAATCTAAATCCCAAACATCTTCTATTAGCAATATCTGACCCTGGTGAGCTCTCCCTGTTTCTTGAATCAGTTTTCTATGACTGGTTTCCATAATACCACAGACTCTCGGCTTTCCCCTTGCTTTACTGGCTCCTACTTCTCAGTTGCTTCTGATGGTTCTTCCTCTTTTCCCTGATTTCTTAATGTACATGGTTTCCTTCCCACTCCCTCGGGGATCTCATTCAGTACCATGTCTTGAAAAACATCTATACCTTTGATTGACTCCAAAGTTACATCACCAACTCAAATATCTCTCCTAAACTCTACACGTAGTTATCTAATTGCCCCCTCAGTTTCTCCACATGTTTCAGCAGTAGATGCTTCAAACTCAGTATAACCAAAACTGAAGTGCTGATCTTCATGCACAAACTTGTTCTGTCCATACCCTTCCTCATCTCAGCTGATGTCACTCTATTCTAGTTGTTCAGGTGAAAAACCTAGGGTTCATGTCTTCTGGATCCAGATGAGTAGGCATACCGCCTCCCACCCTATTTCTTCCTTTAGCTAAAACCTTGGGGCAAAAAAAAAATAAGTAAAACAAATATCATAAGGCTCTGGAGGGTAGAAAAAATAAGGCAAATTAGCCAAGGACTTTAGGACACAAAAAAGGGGATGGAGGTGAGTTCCCTGTTTTATTTTTCTACCTATGTGTCCTGCGCTGGGGACTAGAGAATGCCAGAACCCAGAAACAAAGAGCAGACAAAATAAAGACCTCAAGAAGAGACTTCTCCTTGTAACCAAAGGACCAGGAGAAGGGGAGGCTGAGCAGGACAGAAACCTTTGGACAATACCTACCCCACTCCTCACACATACCACAAAAAAAACTATACCCACTCCTCTCTCTGCTGAGTATGATGGTCAGCACTGGTGCTGTGGGCCAAGCCCCAACTTCCTTCTGGTCCTCTAGTAATGAGGTGATCTTCCCCTCCCTACTAGTCTGTGGGTAAGGTTTCCATGGAGACCATGGGTGGCACCTTGGTTTTCATTGATGCAGAAAGGGGGTAAATGATTACTTAGAGAAAGGAGCAAGAGAAAAAGAATTCCTTACATTTGCATATGAAGTACCTGGAGATTCAAGTAACCTAGGCATGAAACAGACCAGAGTACTACATGGCAATGAGAAAGAATGAAATATGGTCCTTCGTAGCAAAGTGGATGGACCTCGAGGGTGTCACGTTAAGCGAAATAAGTCAGGCAGAGAAGGACAGATAACTGTATGTTTGCACTCATAGGTCTAACAGGAGAAACCTAATGGAGGACCATGGGGAGGGGAAGGGGGAAAGAGAGTTGGGGAGAGAGAGGGACGCAAAACCTGAGAGACTACTGAATGCTGAAAATGAACTGAGGGCTGAAGGGGGAGGGGGGGAAGAGGTGGTGGTGATGGAGGAGGGCACTTGTGGGGAACAGCACTGGATGTTATATGGAAACCAATTTGACAATAAACTATTTAAAAAAAAAAAAAGGAAAAGAAACAGACCAAACAGCAAAATGTTTTAGAAGCTAATGCTGACTAGGATGCAGACTGGCCTCTAAGTAGCACAAAAATGGGGCAGACCAATATAATGCAGCAAAACTTTGAATACTAAGTTGACATTTCAACAAAAATGTAAGAGGGAATGAAAAGCAAACATGGGCCAGGATGTATGTTCTAAAGCCAAATAGGGTCACTACCTGCCACGTTAGAGAAGAATTAAAGAACCGGGCTCTCACAATATCCAAAAACCACAGAGCACAATCAAATACCCTTCGCCACATCAAGAAACAGAAAAATCTCATCTCAGTAAGAAAAGACAAGAATCTGTCAAATCCTTTAAAGCACTCATCCCCAAAATGCTCCAATAAGCAATTAGAAACAAATGGAAAAAATGAAGTCTCAGAAAAGAAACAGAAGATATAAAGAGCCAATTGAAAATTTTTAAGCTGAAAATTAAATAAAATTAGCAAGTTCATTGAATGTGCTCCATAGCAGAATGGAAATGATGAAACACCCAGTGAACTTGAAAGTAGGTCAGAAATCTGAGAATTCCCAAAGACGCTTATGCCAACATACATCATCATAAACATTTTGAAAAGAAAAGACAAGGGCGCCTGGGTGGCTCAGTTGGTTGAGGGTCTGACTTCGGTGCAGATCATGATCTCACAGTTTGGGGATTCGAGCCCCAGGTCAGGCTCTGTGCTGACCGCTAGCTCAGAGCCTGGAGCCTCTCTTCAGATTCTGTGACTCTTTCTCTCTCTGTCCCTCCCCTGTGCACACTCTGACTCTCAAAAATAAATAAATGTACCAACCCTCCCACCCCCCTGCATTGGAAATACGGAAACGGTTATACGGAAACCAACTTGGCAATAAACTATTAATTTAAAAAAAAAAAGAAAAAAATAATTAAATGTCAAAAAAAATTTTTTTAAACTAGGCCCAACATTTGAGCTTCCTGTTTAAAAGAAACAAAAGACAAAAACATTGAAAACATTCAGTTCAGAGAGAGAGGAAACATTTCCTTTGGGGAAGAACAATTAGAACAGCAGAGTATTTCTCATGAGAAGCCATGGAGCCTGAAGGTATTAGCACCACATTCCCTAAGTACTGAAGAAAAAAAGAGCTTTTAATAGAGAAGTTATATTTAACAACGTCTTTTGCAAATGAAGGTGAAATACATACTCAGGTAAAGGAAAACTAAAATAATTTGTCACCAGCAAATCTTCCTTAAAATAATTGCCAAAGGAAATTCTCCAAACAAAGAGGAAATGATAACAGAAGGGAACTTGGAATATTAGGAATGAACAATGGAAGAGATGAGTATATGAAAAATATAAGAGACTAGCCTTTGATTGTTGAAAACAAGATGTGAGTCTCACAAGTGTCTTTTTTATATATTTTTATAGTTTATTGTCAAGTTAGTTTTCATATAACACCCAGTGCTCATTCACACGAGTGCCCTCCTTCATGCCCATTACCCCCCTTCCCTTCTCCCCCTCCCCCATGAGCCCTCAGTTTGTTCTCAGTATTCAAGAGTCTCTCATGGTTTGCCTCCCTCCCTCTCCCCAACTAGTCTTCCCCTTCCCCTCCCCCCATGGTTCTCTGTTAAGTTTCCCCTGTTCCACTTATGAGTGAAAACATATGGTATCTGTTCTTCTCTGCCTGACTTATTTCACTTAGCATGACACCCTCAAGGTCCATCCACTTTGCTACAAATGGCCATATTTCATTCTTTCTCATTGCCATGTAATACTCCATTGTGTATATATACCACATCTTCTGGATCCACTCATCAGGTGATGGACATTTAGGCTCTTTCCATGATTTGGCTATTGTTGACAGTGCTGCTATGAACATTGGGGTACATGTGCCCCTATGCGTCAGCACTTCTGTATCCTTTGGGTAGCTCCCCAGCAGTGCTATTGCTGGGTCATACGGGGAGTGCTATTGTTAATTTTTTGAGGAGCCTCCACACTGTTTTCCAGAGCAGCTGTACCAGTTTACACTCCCACCAACAGTGTAGGAGGGTGCCTGTCTCTCCACACCCTTGCCAGCATCTATAGCCTCCTGATTTGTTCATTTTAGCCACTCTGACTGGCGTGACATGGTAACTCAGTGTGGTTTTGATTTGTATTTCCCTGATGATGAGTGACGCTGAGCATCGTTTCATGTGCCTGTAGGCCACCTGGATGTCCTCTTTGGAGAAGTGTCTGTTCATGTCTTCTGCGCATTTCTTCACTGGATTATTTGTTTTTCAGGCATTTAGTTTGGTGAGTTCCTTGTAGATTTTGGATACTAGCCCTTTATCTGATATGGCATTTGCAACTATCTTTTTCCCATTCTGTCGGTTGCCTATTAGTTTTCTTGATTGTTTCCTTTGCAGTGTAGAAGCTTTTTATCTTGATGAGGTCCCAAGAGTTCAGTTTTGCTTTCATTTCCCTTGCCTTTGAGGATGTGTCAAGTAGGAAATTGCTGCAGGTGAGGTCAAGGAGGTTGTTTCCTACTTTCTCCTCGAGGGTTTTGATGGTTTCCTGTCTCACATTCAGGTCCTTCAGCCATTTTGAGTTTATTTTTGTGTACGGTGTAAAAAAGTGGTCTAGTTTCATTCTTCTACGTGTTGCTGTCCAGTTCTCCCAGCACCATCTGTTAAAGAGGCAGTCTTTTTTCCATTGGATACTCTTTCCTGTTTTGTCAAAGATTAATTGGCCATATATTTGTGGATCCAGTTCTGGGTTCTCTATTCTATTCCAATGGTTTATGTGTCTGTTTTTGTGCCAATACCATACTGTCTTGATGATGACAGCTTTGTAGTAGAGGCTAAAGTCTGGGATCATGATTTTAAAAGGTGGATTTATAAAGGGACCTAAATGGTAAGGTTTCTATATTCCACTGCGAACTGTTGTTCAAATATGTCTGTCAAGTTTCAGGGAGACTCCCAAATGACCAATGCATGAAACCAGCCAGCATCAGCCCAAAAAAGGTTTTAAAAGTGAACTGTGATGTTGCAAACACCCAGAATCAGATACTGAAGTCTGTGTGTGTTTTTAAAAATTATATATACAATAATATATTTTTAAATTATATATGGGTCTATGCACACACAAACACACACATATATGATATACTCAAAGTCACCTTCAGAGAAATAAAAATTGATTACCAAGTATCTTTCAGGCAGTTCCCCAGAAGAATGCAGGAAAAGGGAAATGGGAACAAAACACAAGGAATAAACATTTAAAATATAGAATAAAATGGTAGACTTAGGTCCTAACATTATTTCAGCCATTAGAATGAAATCTTATCATTTGTGACAACATGAATGGAATTTGAGGGCGTTATGCTAAGGAAATTAGGTCCAACAGAAAAAGATAAATATTGTATGATTTTACTTATATTTGGAAAATTTTTTAAGTGTATTTATTTATTTTGAGAGAGACAGAGACAAAGAGAGTGGGGAGGCAGAGAGACAGAGGGAGAGAGAGAGAGAGAGAGAGAGAGAGAGAGAGGGAATCCCAAGCAGGCTCTGAACCCCACATGGGGCTCAAACTCATGAAACCACGAGATTATGATCTGACCTGAAACCAAGGGTCAGACGCTTAACCAACAGCGCCACCTAGGCGCCCCTATATATAGAATCTAAAAACAAACTCTCAGCCCCTAGAAAGGAACACACATTTGTGGTTGTCTGAGGCATGAGGTGGGGGTGGGTAATACGGGAGGAGGGAGTCAAAAGAAATCCAAAAGGGCGAGGGAGATGCCAGGGGTTGAACTGTATTACCTGCAGCACCCAGTGATACCTCTATGCAATTTAACTCCCCATTGCTTCTAGAATTCGCCACCGCCAAGGGCATATCCCTGTAGTTTTCCTCATTTCCTTTCAAGATGTGTATAAAATTCATATTTAAGATGTTTGGTAGTTTTCTTTAAAAAAAACTATCAAATATCTATTCCCAATCCCTCTGCACAACATATAAACAATTGCATGGCTTTTCTAGCATCTCACATATGCTCCCTAAATATCTAGAAAAGCTTAATACCACATCTTAGCCTGATGATTAGTAGATTTAGAACATGCATATCACCATAGGATTACAAGGATTATTACAAAATAAGCCATATCACCTCTCCCTGCTGACAAAAATAGACTAGACCTCTGGAAAGGAAAGCTTGCCCTTCATCCAAGAATCTCAACTGATTGTGAGCTAGCGCACGGTGCACGTAGCAGGCCTTAGCATTACTCCGTGTTCATTCTAAGGTAACATGTCATCAATTCTGCAAAACTCAGCTCTTGCTGGCGTATCATTTTCCAAAGGGAGTAAATAAGTTGCAACATACTTTCTCAACACCAATAATACTGTCCTGATGAACAAAGCAAAGCCATGGGACCACATGTGAGTGGCCATTTCATTAGGGAAGTTCCATTCCCACACAAGCCAGGGAGGGCTCATCAGTCAACCCTTATGAAGCACAATGATACACATTATATCACGTACTCTTCACACAGACCTGGTATTACTACTCTTCCCACTTTATAGATGTGGAAACTGAGGCTCAAAGTATCAACAACTTGCCCAAAGTCACCAAGGAAGGGACAGAGATTATACAATTCGTATCACTTTTAAAGATCAGGTATGAGATTTCAAAGGTGGCTACGACAGGTTGGGGAGGCAATCATGTGCCTCTGGTTTGGGGAGCTCTGGCCTCCTCTGCCTCTCCCTGAACCCTGTCCCCCGACCTCTACAGTCATGTTTTTTTAAAGCTGCTGTTCCTCCCAGGCCAGCTGGAGCAAACAGGAAAGTGGAGAAGCATGGAGTTGACAGCCAGGAGATGTGGGGTTGGGCCCAGTTCTGTTACTCTCTGCTGAACCTCCATGGACTTTCTTTGATAAAATAAGCTAGATTTGTGATCTCCCCTATTGATATCCAAGAGCCCCCTCCCCTCCCAAAAACGATACTTGACTTTTTAGTTAGCATAATCTCAGCTGTCTCCTTTCAGCCTAATATTCCATGATTGGCAGTGAAGTCTCATGAAGCTTTTCTCGGCATCTCAACGCCAGCCCCAGTGATTTCTTCCTTCTCTGAATTCACAGCTCCTCATTTGCCATACAGAGTGCTGTCCTGACGTTATTCTTACCCCAGGACCTGAGAAGAATTCAAAAGGAGACCCAAATACCACTTGTCTAAACATATAAAAGTTATGAATCAAACTAACAAGCTGTTGTTAAAAAATATGTTCTGTCCTTCTGCTGTGACAAATAAATCTTCATAATACCCTGGAAGCCTGGGCTCAAATTTAGAATTCTCAGACTTCTTGGAGATCTGCTCTGGCAAGTGACCGTGCAGAGAGGGTGACTCTTGGTCTGGGACGCTGGCCCACAGCCCATCCCCCTTCCTCAACCTGGCTCTTTTCCCACAAAGATCATCATGTTCATGGGTGTGGACACATCAGCACGTATGTAAGGTGCATCAACCTTTCCCAACACACACACACACACACACACACACACACACACACACACACACACACACACAGCTGTCCCTTCCCCAACCACTGGGTCCCACCTTCTACGTTCATTCCCTAGGGAACACTCCTGGAAAGAAACTTGTTCAGACCCCAGGTGTGGGCTCAGATCTGCTTGGATGAGGTGTTGTGCATTCCCAGGAAGCCAGAGCACCGTCCAGAAGGAAGGGGTGGGCATGGCCGTTGCTCCCTGCCTTTCTTCTCCTCCCATTACACACACTGCGCACTCCTTGCCTGGAAGGTGGACTCTGCATGGAACAAAATCAGGTGCTCTAAGACCTGGGTGCAGAGCAGGGGACCCTCCTGTGGGCATCTAAGGGTGGTACTAACCTTGTGACATTGCTTTTATCTGTTCTTACTGTTATCTCCCCTATTTTCTTCTTGTTAAAGAAGATCTTCAGACAGCTTTGCTTCCTGTGTGTCCCAGGCATTTCCTAACTATCCCATTGATGGGATTTTCTTTGCACAATACCTTTTCTGTTACAAGATTCTTTATTGAGCATTTATGCAGAATTCTAGAGACCTAAACAATCAACCATTTGGAGTTAACCACATATCTCTAGAGTGGTGGCTCAAAAGCATTTCTTCTCCACTTCATATTTCTCCATCTTAAGGTCACTTTTCTATTTTTTTAATGTTTATTTATTTTTTAGAAAGAGAAAGAGACAGGGCATGAGCAGGGGAAGGGCAGAGAGAGAAGGAGACACAGAATCCAAAGATAGGCTCCAGGCTCTGAGCTGTCGGCACAGAACTCACGAACCTCAAGATCATGACCGAGCCGAGGTGGGACGCTCATCTGACAGAGCTGCCCAGGCGCCCCATCAAGTCGATTTTCTAATTTATTTGTCATTTATTGTAACGAGCTTTCTCTGGTATATGTATCACATGGACTATGAGTGTCACACATGTTTCTGTCGCCGCCTGGTTAAATGTTACTTTGGCTGGATATGGATCCTTGGGTTGCAACCTTTTTTTAGCCACATCATAAACACTATCTGTTTCCCAGACTCAAGTGATGACAGAGGAGACATTCAGCACGACTCTAAGTCTTTTTCTTCAGTAAGTTTATTTTTTAGTTTGGAAGCTCTTCAGTTTTGTCATTAGCCTTGGAGTTCAGAGATTTTCCAGGATATGGCCACATCTAGGTCTTCAGTCTTTTCTGAGGTAGCATGGCCCTTCAAATTCACAATTTGGGTCTTTCTCTTGTTTAAGGATATCGATGTATATTCTGTCATTGTCCCCCTATTTGCTTTTTGTCTCCCCCGGAGCACCTGTTATTTGCAGAGAAGGGTTTTGAGATGTGTCTTCCACATTTGTCATCCTTACCTTCATACTTTATATTTGTTTTTGAGATTATCTTCCACTTGATCTCTTGGGCTACAAATTTGTGTCTTAACAATGAATAGCCTCTCCTTCCATGCATCCACTGATTTTTTAAAATAAAGGAATGGTTATTTTTATTGATGGATTTTATAACATTTTAATTGAAGGATAACACACAAAAATGCACAGATGATAAGTGTCCAACTAAGACATTTCTGCAAGAAGACACTCGTTTAACCATTATCCAAATCAAGATATAGGAACCTGCCAGCACCTTATCGGCTTCTTCATGGCCCCTTCCGGAAATTACCACCCCCACACAGAATCACTTTTCTGACTTTCATCACTATAGATTTGTTTTGGCTTATTTTGAACTGCACACAAATGGAGTCATAGAATACGTACTTTTTAAAAAAGTAATCTCTACCCCCAACATGGGACTTCAACTCACCACCCCAAGACCAAGAGGTGTGGGATCTGCCTACTGAGGCAGCCAGGAGCCCATAGGAGAGATACTTTTTGTGGGTGTCTTTGGTTTAACGTGTCGTTGTGACCTTCATCCATTCGGACCTGGGTGGTTTCCTCTCACTGTTGTGTGCTATTCCATTGTATGAAGGCAATACGGTTTACTCATCCTTTCTACTGCGGGTAGACACACAGGTAGCTTGCACTTGTCGGCTGTTCACGCCTGTGAAATACACTGTTCTGTTCATTTGTACAGGGGCACGTGTGTTGGTGCGCGGTCTGCAGTGTGTACTGTTAGGAAGGGAGTTGCTGGCTCACACAGGCTCGGCTTCCTTAGACACTGCTGAGCAACTGTTCAAAGTAGTTGTCCCGGTTCACTCGCCCGTAGTAGTTTATGAGAATCCCTGTTGCTTCACATGATTGCTAGCACTTCATATGATCATGTTTGTCCTATTTTACCCTCCCGATGGTTATCAGTAATAGTTATGACTTTAATTTGCATTTCCACAATTGTTGCTTGTTGAATAAACTGGGATCCAATAAACTTACTAAATTCAGTTATTAATTCTAATACTCTGCCTATAAATTCTTTTGTTTTTCCCCATATACACAACGATATCTGAAAATAATGGTAGTTTTATTTCTGCCTTTCAATGCTATATGTTTTTTAATTTATTTTTGCTAGAATTCCTAGTGCAGTGAGAGGAGTGGTGATAGCCGGCCTCATTGCCTCATTCTCAATAGCACAAGGAAAACCTTCAGTATCTTCCTGGGAAGTTTGATGGGTGCTGGAGAGTCTTTAATTTTATTTTTTAACGTTTTATTTATTTTTGAGAGAAAGAGACAGAGCGTGAGTGGGGGAGAGGCAGAGAGAGAGGAAGACACAGAATCGGAAGCAGGCTCCAGGCTCTGAGCTGTCAGCACAGAGCCCGAAGCGGGGCTCAAACCCATGAACTGTGAGATCGTGACCTGAGCCGAAGTCGACCCTTAACTGACTGAGCCAACCAGGCGCCCCTGGAGGGTTTTGTAGATGCTTTCATTGAGATGCAGAAGTATTCTATTCCTAGTTTCCAACAGTATGTTTAAATAATGGACAGGTGTTGCACGCTATCAAATGTGCTTTTCTACATCGATGAGATGATCATATGACTTTTCTCCTCCCCACCCCCTCTCTGTTAATGTCATTTTGAGTATTAAACCACCCTTACATTCCTGGAACAAAACCCACTTCGACATAACGTATACTCCTGTCAGGCAAACCTTGATATGCTCTTATTTCGTCTCCTTCAATTCACTACTGATTTTGCAAAATTTGAAAACAGCCCTTTTTGGTTCTGTTTTTTAGTTCCAGCGCAGATCTGTCTGCCATATC
Source organism: Helogale parvula (assembly GCA_004023845.1). NCBI lineage: Eukaryota > Metazoa > Chordata > Mammalia > Carnivora > Herpestidae > Helogale > Helogale parvula. The sequence goes on from PJEM01009118.1 coordinate 70,965, forward strand.
CGGGCCTCTCTGAATGTTCTTTTTATGCACTTATGTCGGAGTTGCCATCTGTGCCCTTTTAGAAATAGCTCCGTCACTAGGCGCCGCGGGCTCAGTGTGTGCTCTGCTCGTTCTTCCCATCGCTGGCCACTGCGCCCATTGTGTTTTCCTTTGCTCCTGTGGGGCCCTGGGCATCGTGAGGGACTCCAATCCAGCTCCCGCTGTGCCCTGACCAACAGTCCTGTCCAGCTTCGTCCCTGGTGGCAACCTGGCCGTTCCCTGTTGAGACAGAGAAATCTATTTTCTCCTCTCTTCTCAGCTGCGAAGCCAACGCTCTCCCAGCCTTGGAATTTGGGAGGGTTCGGCCCAGTTCTGCTCTTTTACTGAAGATCCTTAGCAGCAGAGGCACAAGCAGGTAATCCTGCAGAAAGCCAGGGGACATTCCCCTCTCCCATCTGTGGATCAGCACCAGCCCCGCTCTTTCCACGAGCCCCTTGATTTAGACCATCTCGCACTCTCCCTGCCGGTCCTAGGACTCTCTTGTAGACCAGTGAGGCCAGCAGCTACTTTGCTCAAAAGAAATAGTTGGTGGGGTGCCTGGGTGTCTCAGTAGGTTAAGCATCAGACTCTTGGTTTCAGCTCAGGTCATAATCTCATGGTTCATGAGTTCAAGCCCCTCATCAGGCTCTGTGCTGTCAGTGTGGAGTCTGCTTGGGATTCTGTCTCTCTCTGCCTCTCTCTCTGGTCCTCCCCCACTGGCACTCTCTCTCTCTCTCAAAATAAATAAACTTAAAAAAAAGAAGTCACTGGAAGAGGAGGATGGCAGGGCTGCATGTAGGTTCCCCATCTTTCCAGAAAGCCCCCTACCAGCACTTTTTGAATGCACCTACTAAATCTTGAAGGATTTTCATGAATTCCCAGATGCTGTTCCCTACTCATGTACCATACACAATACATGGTAGTGTTTTCTTTCACACCCTCAGAATGATCACATGCCATCAAATCTCTCACGTTTTTCCATCTTTTTTTAAAGTTTTTTTAAACAGTAAAAAAAAATGCTTATTTATTTTTGAGAGAGGGTGAGGCAGGGGGCGAGAGGGAGGGTGACACTTTCTGAAGCAGCTCTGAGCTGACAGCAGAGAGCCCATGTGGGGCTCTAACACACGAACTGTGAGATCGCGACTTGAGTCGAAGTTGGACACTCAACCGACTGAGTCACCCAGCTTCCCCTTAAATTTTTTCCATCTAGTGAATGTTAAATGGTATCTCTTGCTGTACTTTAAATAGCTTTATTGAGGTATAGTTGAAGACACTAAACTACATAGTCTTAAAGTATAACATTTTCTAAGTTTGACATATTTATCCACCATGGACCATCTTCACAAAAAAAGTTCCCTTGTGCTGCTGTCTAACCCCCCATGCCGTCCTTAGCCTTCTCCCCGCCCTCCCCCCCCATTCTGCATGGAACCAGTGATCTGCTCTCTGGAACTATAGATTAGTCTGGGTTTTATAGCATTTTATATAAATGGCACAATTATGTATTCATGATGTCACAGATATCCGTCATTCACTCCTGCTTATTGGCAAGCAGTACTCCGTTGTATGGATATACCATAATTTGTTTGTTCACTTACTATTTCTAGATAATAAGTTATGTTCAGTGTTTGGTTCGTATGAATAAAATTGCTATGAGCATTCACGTACAAGTCTTTGTATGGACATATTTTTTTTTCATTTCACTTACAGAAATACCTAAGAGAATGGTTGGGTTTTATATCAGACCTCTTTTAACTTTTTAAGAAACTTCTAAATCGTTCTCTAAAGGAATTGTACCATTTACATTCACACCAGCAATGAATGAGAATTCCAGGTTCCCCACAGCCTCAGCAACACTCGGTGGCATCAATCTTTTCAATTTTAGCCATTATAATACGTGCTTAGTGGTATTTCTTGGTTTGAATTTCTATTTAGTTAATGACTAATGATTTTGAGCAAGTTTTCATGTGCTTATTTGCTATCGGTATATTTTCTTTGGTAAACTGTATCCAATTCTTTTGTGCATTTTTTATTTTGTTGTTTTCTTATTATTGAGTTTTGAGAGGTGTGCTTTGTAGAACGTTTTATAGAAATGGATATGACTTTTATCAGATATTTGCTTTGCTCATATGTTCTTTCATCCGAGGCTTGTATTGAATTATTCTACAGTATCTTATAAAGAACAGAATACCAGTAGTCCCACTGCTTAGAATTTAACTTAATCTTTTAGTGTAATTGTTCCAAGGTTTTATTCAAGATAGATATACTGCAGGGGACCAGCCCACGCACCAGAGTCTAAGGGTCTCTGAGTAGGGGGTTGGTGTCGGCGCAGTATCTATAAGGAAGAACACAGACAAAGTGAATGGTGGCAGTATTGCACTTTACTGTGATGCTTAGGATCTTTATATCCCATAGGTGATTACATTTTGTCTTTAATGATTACATTGTTTATCACGCTGAGGTTTTAGGTAAGAATCACATGTTCCAGAAAAGATCACTGTTTCCATGGTAAAGAGAGCAATAACATAATTTACTACAGAGTTTCCAAAACAGGAATGAAATACATTAACGAGGGTCTGGTTCTACACATATAGTATAATATTAACCAAAGCTTAAGAGAAGGCTATTTTTCTTTAAAGGTGAACATGATGACTTACAGGTAAAGTGCCCCTGACCAGGAAGGGAGTTTCAATCTGAAAATTTGCCCACTCACCGAAACGATAATTAAAGGTCATAGAAAACTAACTCCAGTCTCTAATCCATCTTGATCAAGAGGTCATGTGCACATTCTCTAAAACAAAGGAAAGTAGGACCCAACAAGCCATATGACACTGTACTCTCAGTCTCCCAGGAGAATGACTCCAATCCCCATCCTCAACTGAGGGACCCGACTGCACCAGGGGCGCACTCACCCTCACCAGCTATGCTAGGGATATGTGCGTTCCTCCTGGTAGTTCACAGCAGGATCTCAACAGGCCTTTTGGATGAATGGGCCCTTACAATATACAACTAAAGGTCTCCTTATAAAAATTATTTATTTATTTTTGAGAGAGAGAAAGAGGGAAGGGCAGAGAGAGAGGAAGAGAGAATCCCAAGCCGCCTCCTCTGCGCTGTCACAGAGCTCAAACCTGCAAACCATTAGAGCCCGAGGAGGGGCTCGAACCCGCAAATTGTGAGATCATGACCTGAGCCAAAATCAGCAGTCTGGCGCTTAACTGATTGAGCCACCCAGATGCCCCAGTCAAGGTCTCCTTCAACAGATACAATGTACCAGTCTTAGACTTTCTGCCTCTGAGCTCCAAATCAATCCTTTCTTGAGTGCTGTGAAAATGTATGTGGGTCCTTTCGAAGTTTTTCTTTGTCAGGTGGAACAACACTGAGCGTTGTCAGTAGGGAGTGCAGGAGGAAAGGGCTGTGCCTCCTGGCTCCGAGGTGGCCCAGCAGCCCAGTGGACCTCCCCAGGGCCCAGCCCCCACCGAGCCCACAGCTTCCCAGTGCTCTGTACACAGTGCAAACCCTGGAGCCTACGGAGAACGCTGGGTAGTTCGTAGCTCAGTCCTTCCCCACAAGCAGCTGTCTGCGGCGCCCTCC